>CAEGAE010085507.1:0-72055 GCA_903067095.1 Girardinus metallicus | reverse complement strand
TATATATATATATATATATATATATATGTAAAATATATGATCTGAAAATGTGTACAACAAGCAAGTAAACAGGCATATCAGGCTTTTATTATACATTCAATTCTTTATGAAAACACGTTGGCTGTTATGGAAAAAAAATCAATTTAACTGAATATTCATGGTTTAAAAATGCCAAGATTGATAATAAAAAAAACATGTCCACATTAATACGTTTTTACGACTTGCTGCAGCAACGAAAATCTGTTCACTGACAGACAAACACATACTTTCTGTGACTTTGTGGTTATACTCCAAGACAAATTCAAAGAAGAGTCATTCCTGTCACATGATGGGACCTGTAGTGGTTGTATGAATTATTAAGCAGAGTCACAAAACCACAACAGGTACCTTGACTCGCTGTCAGGGAGAGAAGAAAAAAATAATAATTTATGACTTTAGGATCTTTATCGTAGGACAAATAACTTGCAGGTAAGTTACCACCAGTGTTACTTTAATTTGTTGAGCTGTTCTGCTTATTGTAATTATCTTCTGCAGTTAACTTGAACAAGCGATATCAGCACAGCAAGACTGAGTTTGCTAGTTTTGATGCACATTGGGTTCTAATCTGTGGAGGATGTAAATATTTAAATTTGAAAAAGAAAATTTAGAAACATACCTCTTCTAATGTGCTGCTGATCTGAAAGATTTGGCCTTCTCCTTCTACCTGCCGAACACAGAGCTTGCAGCTGATCTCTGTGGTGGCTGAGCTCAGTCTTTCCAGCGTGAAGGTGGAGTGAAGAGTTCTCTGACATCCACTCCACACCTGGTAAAATGGTATCTCCTGCAGAGCATGCACGGGTAGCATAGCATGTTGTAGCATTACATAAATCAGTGTTGCATATAAAAACAAAGATATACAGTACTACTGAGTATGATTATTTCTATGCTGACCCTTGAATTTTCCCCACCTGATATTTTGCAATAAGTTTACTCTTCCAGTGCGTGTGTGGCACATCATGGATTGACAGTCTCAGATTGTGTGTGCTGTCTTTGAAGTTCAGAGTCTTTGGCTCGTCCAGTAGCTTCCCTCCCATTTGGGTCTCCATCTGAAGAACCTCCTACATAAAAAGATCCAGTAAGTAAAAAGCACAATTCTTCCCTCAAAAAAAAAAAAAAATAAATAAATAAAACAAAACTACTTCAAAATTTATCTGGTAGTTTGACATGTTTGTCATCCATAAACTCCTGCACAGAGCAATTATTTCACAATGACAAACTCCTTCATTTCTGGTTGAGCTCCTTGGATTTAATCAAAGCTGTGCAGCAATAAACCAAAACCATTCTTTACCATTCTCACTACCATCTTAATTATCAATGCTTTAATTGTCAGTAGACTTCTGTGGTAAAATACTAGAGAGGAAGCGTATCTAAACTCAAGCAAAAACATACAAATGCAGAACAGTTCAGCGTTTATTCATGCTAGGATACAAACACTGTTTCCACACTGACATATTTAGAATAAATCATCCTTAATTTATGGACATTTACTCAGGAGTATTTTCCAATGTTGAGAAAATTCTGATTTTAACACTGCTCGTTACTCAATTCCTGGTATTCCTACTGTCAAATTGTTCTGAAACTTGGATTCCTGCTTGTGCTCAATTCAGCTCAACTCAGAGGTTTTGCATCGCATGTAGAGTTGGTCTGGATCCTGAGATGGCCTAACCCTAACCCAAAGCAGAAAGCTGATTTTTTTAACTGTCGAATCATTTTTGTAATCTATTAGCTATATGTTTACAAGTAGCTGATAGACCGAGTAACAAACCATCTTCAGATTACTTTTAGAGCCCGTCAGAATCTTTTGAGAAGTCCTGATATTCTTAAGATTTTGTAATGTCTTTTACTCCAACATGGTTCCCAGGGCCTTTGGGAGAAAAACAGGCCCCGCAAGTATGAACATTTCTATTTTCTTTGTTACTGTTTTACTTTTTGCCTGCTTTAAAGCATTACTTTAGACATTGCTAAAAGAACATAAGAAAAAATGATACCCTTAGAGTCTTAATTTCTTGGAAGATTCTTCTGTGTGTAAGGTTAGTATATAAGACAACTTAAACCAAAACAACATAATGTTCAAGCCGAACAGAAAAGGAGTTCTTCAGTCACAGCCTCTTATTTTTTGATAGTCTCAAAGTTGTCTTTATTGCTGGTTATGGTACATCCACAGCACCCAGTGTTAAATGTCAATGACAATAAAGGTCAAAGTGAAAGCCTTCTTGGTGACCCCTCAAAATGAGGTTCCTTGCTGTGGTTTTCTATCAGTGAGCTTTTTTTTTTTTTTACTTCCTTTAAAATAAATATTGGTCCTAACTAAAGCCTGGTGGTCAGTGACTCAAAGAAATTAGCTTCTGTCATGTTTAAGCATGTGGGGGAAAAGGAATACATAGTTTGGCTTATATACTGATAGATAACCTGACAACACATTTGTCTGCAACTTTACATAGAAAGAGTCACTGCTGTTTCTTTAAAATGTTCTCTCAAGACTGGCTTCTTTTAATTTAAGCTGTCTATTGGACACTGAAAAAGGTGAAGTATTAAAATGGGCTAGGTGTCTGTTGCAGCCTGAGGTCTGCATGCAGATTGAAGACAGTCTCAGTGCTGTACTGATTTGCACTTCCACTTTGTGGCACAAAATATGTTTTATCTGTTATTTATCATTTGCAGTGGTGTTTAATGTGTATTATAAAATATTTAAATGAACCAAACTAGAAATCTCCCTTACCACAAGTCTCCTCTTCCTTTTGAAATTGCACACATTTCTTGTAATGAAACGTAAAGGAAGTCATAAATAATTGTTATTTTCAAACTTCTTGGCTATTTGATTGATGTTCCACAATTTGAAAGAATTGTGGAACTGTGGCAACAAATCAGCATAAAATATAAAGCTATGCCACAGTTGTTTTTTCTTCAGTGAGAATTTGATCAATTTAATGTGATTAAAAGTCTGTATTGAGAAGAAAAGAATCAACCAAACTTCCATTAGAAGAAAAGTCAACCAACTATGCAACTCTCATAAGAGTATCTTTTACTCTTATATATACACTTTAAGGTGTATATATAAGTAGAGTGTATATATAAGAGCAGAAAAGGAAACATTTAAAAGCTCCTGAACTGCAGGGAAAATAATCAAATGAAGGCCCACAAACACTAAGATATATGTTTGTAAGAACAGCTTTGAAGCCTCCTTTCTTTTCTCTGATCAACCTCAGACAAACTTCACTTAATCGGCTCTCAAACTTCAACCACGCAAACTTTTCATCATTAAAATTCCACCTTTGAACTTTGTTTTCAAGTTACAACTGTTTGCTTGAACTGGTAAAACTGAGTGCGGGTTGATGTTTACGCGATTATGTGCACGGCTGTGTGCCACAGTGACACTTGACTTATCACTGCACGAATAAATTACCAATGTTAATCTCCCGTATCAGATGGCCCCTCCGGTGCTTTGAATTTGTTTAAATTTCTAATGCATCTCTCTTTTGACATTGCTTGACCCTGTTTTGTTTACTGCTTCTCAGCACATCTCCACAAGACAAGGGGTGAAGATGCTTCTATTCATGACTTTATACAATCCATTTTGTTTTAGCTCTAATACAGCTCATTTCAAATGCAAATCATAAGAGAGGAATATTAATATGAGTGGTAAAAAAGAAGAAGTCTTTACTGCTTTGCAGCATTTAAAACACTTGGCAAACCTTTGTGCTTCAATAGCACCTTTAGTATCAAGTATTTTTTAAAGAAACTGAACTTTGAGTATATAGTTTTAACATTACCTTAAGTGCGTCCTGAGTGTCGTCCAAACAATAAATCCTGATGTGATAGTCCAAAGTTGTGCATGAGACGGGCCCAAAAACTGCCAGTTTGAGCCTCTTAGCAGCTGCTTTGCCTATTGACTGGCCCACCAGGCAGTATGTCCCCAGTGTCTCTGTCAAAATGTGACATGCCTCCAAATCCATCTGCACATAACAGGGGGTGGTAAAGTTTTCCTCTCCCACCACAACCACATCCTGTGGAGATCACACACGGAAAATTCACATCATTATTCCTTAAAATTGTCATGCTGAATTTATGTAATAATCTAAGTTGACACAAACTGGGAATTTGTTTCTTGCAAAATAAGATGAATTTATTGCTCAAATCTGTTTTGGAAACATCAACCCAATAAATTGGTGGCAAAGAAAACTCATCACTCACCCAATTCCACACTAAATTTAGTGTTTACCATAAAAATACCAGGTTCTGCTAGTGAAGAAATAGTGAAGGTTTCCAAGTACACAAGTTTGCAAAGAGAGCAACAACCTATTTAACGCTGTTTTCTCTACTGTGTTTGGGATATAGGTTCTTTACAGGCAGGTACAGTTAAAACTTAGCTGTTATTTGAATGCTAACTTTCTATGTTGGTTTGTGAGATTTTAGCTGCATTTGATCTGTTGAAACACTACCACAAACAAGCATATTGAGCCATTTCTGCAAATACAAAAAAGAGAAGACAATGTACAAAGGCAGATTAGGCTTTATCTCAGATGGATTTTACTTTGCAAACATACCATATAAATTCCACTTATGCATGCAATATTGGTTGTGTATTATTGCAAGTATCAAGTATTTTTTAAAGAAACAGAACTTTGAGTATATAGTTTATATGCAATATTTTTTCATATTAAAACCAAACATGTAGAATGTTGTGGCGATTGCATATGACAGACCAACACAAGACATATTTCGATCTAAACCATTTTGCAGTAGCCCTGGCTGTATATTTAGGGTCACTGCCTTACTTACAGTTGAACATCTACCTAAGTCTCAAATCTTTTGCAGTCCCTAAAAGGTTTTCTTCTTGTATTTTTCTGTAATTAGTCCCCATATAAAATTTTTCAACTTTGAGCAGCTTCCTTGTTTGTCCTGAAGACAATCATTCCTACCACATAATGCTGTACCCATTAATCGTCACCGTGGGTTCTAGGTGATGTGCATTGTTAGGTTTTTGCCATGGAGGATGTTGTGTTGAAACCATAAGGCTTTGGATTTCATCTGATCTTCTACCATGCATTTATCATCTCCCCAATGGCTTGTGAAATACGGCCAATTGGTCTCGCCATGCATCAGAAAAGCAGTCTTTCAGATGACGGTCTCAATTTAAGTGGACAGCAATGTCTGACGAAACCTATCATCAGTTGTGTTATAGGTTTAGTTGTGCTAAATTATTGAACAACGGATTGAGGAGTCCACTGTGAGATGTTCAGAGATATTGATAACAAAACTCCAAAGCCTTGCAGAACAGCTGTACAGTTGTTAGTACATAACAGATATTGCTGAAAGCGCATGGTGCATTCACACCAAATGGGTTTCGCGTAGCAGGCGCGTCTGGTTTACATTCACAGTCTGTGTGGAGGTGCATCTAGCGTCAAGCGCTTCCGATGCGTCTGACAAATAGGCCAGCAACGGAAAACAACAGCAAAAGCGATTTTGGTGCGTCTGACACATCCTTGACCCCCACATAGACTTTGAATGTAAACCAGATGCGCCTGACACGTGAGTTGCTAGGTGTAGAGCAAAATGTCAAGCGTCTGCATTCAAAGTGCACACGTGTTGAACTTGAAGCGTTGAATGCGTTTTTGATGCATGTAATGAGTTTGGTGTGGATGCACTGTCAGAGTTTTGTTTTAGGGTTACCAAAGTAAAGGGGACTGAAAACTAATGCACACCACAGTTTTCATTATTTTGTAATAATGTGATATTTATTAGGTTGAAAAAAATTATATTGACATCATTAGCTTTATGACCATAGCATTACAAAATGGGAAAATGTTTAAGGAATCAGATTACTTTTTGCATGGTTTTTTGTTCTAGTTAAATAGGTAGGGATAATACTGGTGCACTGAGTTCTCACTGAGTTCCTTTTAATCTGGTGGCTGCATCTTTAGTCGTGTGAGTGAAATCATGAGTCCATGCCTGCAGACACCAGCGCACTGTGGAATCAATGCGTCCTACATGCTCACATGTGATAAAAACACTGCGCTTCGATTTGCAGTTCATGTGGAGTTCTGTTCCTACAGACAAGCTAAATCAATACAGAGAGGTAGGGAAGCAATATGGTCTGAATCTGTTATTACTGGTAATCACAACCGTGGCTGCTCCTCCCGATATGAGGGGAATTCAATTACCTCCCTCGGCCTGTTTTGGGGAAAACTTTCTGATGGGAAATGAATGTTCTACAGCAATGAGAGAAAAAAAAACAAATCGACTTCATGATGAAATTCCACTTTCAGTTTTCTCATCTTTATTCAGTCTGCTCTGAAACCTCTTCTGCGCGTCCCCCTCTCATACATGCACACACAAAGACGCACGCGCACCGAATCTTATGCATGGCTAATTGTGCAGAGACATTGTGTTGAGCTGTGATAAGCAACAGAAGACAGCATACGGGGGCCTTGTTGACACAGCGATGCTGCAAGACAGCCTTATCACCCACACCCACACACAAGGACAGACACGAACACATGTGCACCCGCACTCATGCAGTCTCACTCTCACACACAAGAAATAGATTGCTGAGGTAGAGGGTTCATGCTGAGAGACATGTGAAGGGGGAAGAAGAAGGGAACAGGAAAAAGGAGGAATAGACACATAAGAAGTGAGATGAGAGAAGAGGAGGATAGCAGGAGCATAACAAATTGCCTCTGATAGGAGTCTTCAACCCCCTGCTTGTCTACTAGCCTGTAGGCACTTTCTGTTTACCACATTTTCTCTTCCTTTCTTCGTTTTCTTCTCCCTTCCTCACCGGATACACACCATATCTGTGTAATTCAACTTATTCTTCGGGGTGTGCATGTCTGTGTGTATAAGCTGTATGTATTCATGACCACATATTAATAATTTGTCAGAGGACTGGTTCAGCTGTGTCATTATTTATAATACATCAACGGACTCTCTGTTCTGTGCAGTATTTCACTGCATTTGCACATCCACATAGTAATATCTACATTAAATTGATTTAAGTTCACCATTTGCACACAAGATGAAACCTCTGTGATAAAAGCTCTGTAACACAATTTCAATCTACAAACACAAGCAAACAAAACACACTGTTGAACACCCACCTCCCATTCTCCCATGGGCAGCTGGTTCTTGAGCTGTATAAGCCAGTCTTCGTGGACATTGTCTGCGCAGTGGTGGATGGTGAGGATCACTGGTCTAGTCAGCAGGACTCCTGGGGGTCCACAACTCACCACTGGGCTGAGAACTGTCTGGATGTCTTCAACCGGGGGTCTGGGGGTGACAGATAACCTTTAGGTGAAATGACTGAAGAGAGAAGACACCCAACAGCCTATATGTGGCACAACAGTTACAGTAAAGTTGGAATAATAAAATGTGTCACCGTTGTTCATACGTCTATGATGTGATTCCACACAATTCAAAAAGTGATCTATGAAAATAAAGGCGAAGCTTAAAACCAACTTTTTTCCTGGCAAAATCGAATTAATTTAAATTACCTCTTACCAACCAGGAAATAGTAGGTTTCACATCTGAACAAGGTTGAAGACCACTGTCTTTAAATTTGTGCAGCTGCACCCCTTTTCTCATATAACTACCCTGTAAAACTTTATTTGTACAGTAAAAGCCTAATTATTAAAACATCTCTAAAAACTTCATATCAATATTTCAATTCAAAATGTGAAACTATGCCATATAAATTCATTGGACACAAGTGAATGTATTTTGGTATTTATTTCTGTTAATTTAAATAATTATGGTTTAATACAAATGAAAAACAAAATTCATTTTCTCTGAACATTTAAATATAACAAATGTCATATAATATAAAGTATTGTTACAGAAAATTATTGGCCTGCTGAAAAATCTGTCCATATACTTAACACTGTATGCAGTCAGTACTTGGTCAGGACTCTTTTTGTATAAATTATTGCATCGTTGTTCAACTCTTAAGGTAGACCAGGTTGTTTTTAAAGCTTAATTGTGTTTTTATTGCAAACTTTACTTTCTCTAGATTGTTGGGCTTGAGTTTTTTTATCTTCCTCTTGACAATACTCCAGTTTCTCCACAAGGTTTATGTCAGGGGACTTTTCTGGCCACTCTACTTTAGTAACATCATGGCCATTAAGCCAAGCATTGGTACAATTTGAATAATGGGCAGGTACCATTTCCAGCTAGAAAATGAAATCAGCATAAATTGCTTACAAGCTTACATGAAGCTTGTAAGCAGAGACAAGCTTAATGGTGGATTAGATCTGGGGATTTATGTATCACACAAAACCCTATAATGTCTTCCAGAACAATTTAAAGTGGAAAACCTCCTCAATGGCCTCACAAACCTCCTCCACTTTCTTCTGTTTCTAGTGCTCGAAGTTTTCTCAAAGAAAGTTGCTCTGACTTAGAATTAAATTTAACAGAGTAGAATAAAAACAACCAATGACATGGTTCCCCAAATCAACACTACCAGTGGAAACTTCATACTGGACCCAAAGTAGCTTGGAAGCTTACCCTCTCCAAGCTATAACCAGATTGTGGCATTGATTTTCAAATTAAATGCACAAATCAATTCAATCTTAAAGGGAAGCAATACATGCAATGTCACATGCTTAGCACCTGTCCTGTTACGGCTGTGTGTGATAGTTTTTGTAGCACTAATTCCAGATGCAGTGTGTGCCTGGAATTAGGCACGCAAAGCCCAGGCAAATTCTTGCCTGGACTTTGCTTCACATTCATCTCAAGGCTGTAATATATTTTTTCCTTCCACCCAGCCTTCTATTAACACAATTGATTAAAGGACTCTCATTCTTCTTGTGGAAGGTGTCAAAGAGGGCATAAGATAGCAATACTGCTTCTAAAATTCAATTTTGCTGATCTTATTCTAATGATCAGACTTTTCATTAGCTGTATGCCATAATAATTAACAGAAATAAATGCTGGCAATATATTAACATTTGAAACAAATTGGTATATAAACAACTTTATTTCAATTACTGAAATAAATTAACAGCACACAGCATTCGCTTGCTGATCTTTGCTGTATGTATAAAGATTTTTACATTTAAACATTCAGGCATCCTTGAATGGAAAGAGTTTTTTTTTTAAATCAGTCAATGTAGCATCTTTATGTGAGAATCTTGGATGAATGTATAATATAGGAGCTTATCTATAGGTTCCAAAAAAAAAATAAGTCAAAGAATAATTTATTTTTTACCCAAAAGTCTTCTAATTTATCAGCATAGAAGTCTAAAAAAACATGTTTTTTTTGTTTTTTTTTAACCAACATAAATAAATAAGATTGGAAAGAAATGAACAGTATTAGTAAGCATAATTCCAACAGAAACTATAACAAAATAAGTGTGATGCATGAATCAAAAAACAGAAATCAAAGCATCAGAGATTCATTGGGAGAAAGAACAGCACTGTCAGCCCCCGTTGGAGTCAGTACTTTATAGTTAAGACAGAAAGAAAATGATCGTCGTCTTTCTCTGCCTTTTATGGCACAACTGAGCATTGAAACCTCAAGCACTTAGTGACTAATGGCTTTTATGTTACAGTACAGCAGCAGAATAGGTGTCTACTATTATCAACTTTTGCTAAAAATGTCAGGATAAGCATATTGGATTCCATTAGTTTTCATTATTTAAAAGCCTTCTGCAATCTATACACTTTAACTAAAACATAATTATTGTAAATAACAAATTAGGGTAACTATTAACCACAAGCTTCAGAATATACCACATTTAAAGGTCAGAGATCAAATTTGTATTTATTTGTTTTCATGGGGTGCTACTTCTTATCAGGGCTATTGATTCAGCCGATCTATCTCAATATTGACTTGTAAAACGTTCAAGTGAGGAGGGAAAATGAAAGTTAGAGTTAAACCTTGCCTTTTGATTGCAGCTACAGTATTTGGTTCTACACCCCTAATTATTTACACTTTTACTTATTATAAATAAGTGCAAAATTGCCCATTCCTTTTGTATATTGAAACTTAAATATATTTTCATTCAACTAAGAAGTCCAGCTTTGACAAGTAACAGGGTCATCTCTTAAAATATAATAAAACTATTTAAAAGGAGTGTTAATTTAAAAGGTATGTGTATTTATTGTATATTTTATTGTTAAAATATTTAGACTTTTTTCAATAATTGATGTAAACTCCTTAGTTGGCATTACAGCAGATAAGACTTTTCGAATAATTTCTAACCAGGGCAAAGTTTTTTCCAAGTTCTGGGTTAGGTGTTACGTTTTTCTGTATTCCCACTAGTATTTTGATTATTTTTCTGTGATAATGAGATTATTAGTTTGGGAGGCCTCTTTCTCATCACTCCGATTGTTAGCCCCATTCTGGAGATTCACTACCAGAACCAAGTTGGGACTGGCTGGACCACTCCAAGATATTGTTTTTATAATTTTGTATTATGTTGTTAAAATTATTATCAGTCAAAACAAATGTGGGGGTGTGTGTTTATGTGTGTGGCAAAACAAATCCCTTATGCTATAATAAAGTAAAGTACAAAATTCTTGCTTTCCAATTTATTGCTGCAGCACATCAATGAAGCTGGCCTTGCGAGTTTGCTTGCCAGTAATTGAGTGAGATGAAGACAGAGGACAAAGGAGACGTTTGACTCTTAGAAACACTACAGCAAGTAACAAAGGTTGTAATTATCATCGATCGACATTGATTAAGAAATGCACTGGAACGGAGTAGGTGGCTCAGAGTATGTGTCTCACAGTTTTACAGAATCTTTAAAAGGTTCACTTGCGCAAACAATTATTGACAGCACGTCTCAATTTTTATCAACCAGAGTCGGTGTTTTTAGTTTTGGTTTAAGAAAGTGTGCAGTGCAACCAACGTGTGCAGTCAGTTTTACAAACATGAAAGTAAAAATATTAAAATTTTCTCCCTTGTCTCTTGTACACTACAAAGGGTTCAAACTCAAACATGTACATGATTTGGGAGTAAAGGATTATAGTACAAGTAATAGGATTACAGTAATACCCAAACTAGCCATTAATCTTAGTTAATGTGCAAAAACAGATATTGCAGTGTTTACTTTTAAAAGCCACATGTTTGTTTTTGGGCCCAAAACAACACATGGAACAAATGCAAATTGGTTCCACTGTAGTTAGTCTAAGTTTCACATATTTGGAAATACTGAACGTGAAGTGCCTGACATTTAACCATAGAATTGGCTTTAAATTTAAGAAAATGCTATTAAGGATTATTTCAATGAATTACAGTAGAGATTATGATACTAACTAGTTCATCATTAATGTGTCAAATATGCTGATCTTAATTTCACATATGGAATTAGTAGTTGTTTCATGGTATCAGATGAAGACTGCTGAATAAATTACAATAGGGCGTATTGTATGTAAACATACTACAAATAAATTGCATACACATATACTACCATTACAAATAACATCATAACTTAACACGAAACATGTTTTTTTTTCTCCTTAATTCATGTTACATTGGAGAAAACTTCAGTATAAGCAACACACACACACATAGTATGAAACAGGGCCGTGAAAAGGAGAAATAGTAGAAATTACTCCCTAAGAATAAAGGATACTTAAATCCAGGGAAGATATATATGTTTTTAACAAAGAGGTGCAAAATCTGATACGAGAAAGAAGGTTTCTTGTTCAAACTTAAAGAGTAATGGTAAACTTACCTTAAGCTGTCCTTCCTGTGCACGGTCACATGCATCTCATACACTCTGCCCGGTGGGACGGCGCCTGCTGGCACCAACAAGCTTACACCTGCACAAGGGCGGGTAAGTAGGGCAACACAGACATAGGAAAAATAAGTTTCCTTACAGTTATGAACTTACAGATGCACAACTGCATCATTGAATGCACAACCAGTTCCCATTTTATCACTCTGACACATTTTGTTAATCTTTTTCAAGAGCCATGTAAGTTCTCCTCCTTAATTATATATAAAATGTGCAGATTGCTATCTTCTAAAGTACGTTATGGACGTGTTCTAATTATTAGTGATTTAATTAAAATCGTTAATTTTAAATTTATTTTTTAAATAAATATATAGAGGATAAACTGACTTTACCATATATGTTGATGTGTTGATACACATCACAATTTCTTGTTGGAAAAAGTTTTACTTTGTTACCTTTCTCAGTGGTCGCAGATAATTTAATATATTATTACTTAAAATGCCTAAATAAAATCCTGAATCTTTAAATCTTGGTAAATGACATGACATTTTAAAGGACATAATATAAAATCAATGCTTAGCACTGAGCTGTACTTGAACGTTAACCTGAGTTGGGTACGATGAGGTGTCCTCCCTGACTATTGAAGGATCCGTGAGCAGTGCAGGAGGGATCTCTTGTCCGGGCTAAACTCTGGCTGCGAATGTTTAGGCTGTCACTGTTATCCAACAGAGACTGAGTAACCTATGGATAAAAACAGAATCAGAAACAGAATGCCTTTATTGCCATTGTACAAAAGCGCAACAAAGTCACATTTCAGTACAGCTTGTCCAAGGACAATAGTAAGAATTACAATAAATGTTGAGGAAGAAAGAGGCCCAAGATGCGATATAACCTGACATGCACTGAATGCTGCAACACATAGTTCTGGTCTGCGACTCTGATGAGTTAAAGTAAAAGTCAAATGGCCATAAGATTGAATGAGATCATCACCACTCTTAACTCTTGTACTGCCACAGGTCAGATCCTGTGATGAATGTGAGTGGTTCCATCTCTGTTTGGGACATCTGGCTCTATTGTGCTTGCAGTGTAGTTTTTAGAGCAGAGGGAAGAAACTAGGGCACTGAGATGTATGTATACTAACAGTGTTTGCTTTGTCTTTGACCTGAAATACCTGCATTTTCAAATCCTCTTTTATTATGTGCTGTTATAGCAAAGAGATTAACATAAAGCATTGGGATGAGAGAAGATCACATTAACATGGAAGATCCTGCCTCTGTTAGTGGCTGCACTTGGAATATTACCTTAGGAGACAATTTTGAAGTGAAGTCCCCACTGAGGTCATCTGGTGGTGTGACCAGACCTGATGAGTTGTAGACTTTGATCTTCAGGTTAGGAAGAGGATCCAGGAGGGGGGAGTTAGTCATCGGGATTTTATCAGACACGTCGTGAAGCGCATAAACTGGGCCACGATACATAGCAGCTGCATTTGTCAGATCTGGAGGGGCAGTAGGTAGGTCAGCTGAAAGGACATATCAAAAAGGTTGCATGAGAACATTTCATTTTTATTAATATCTTAAAAGAAAGAAGAACCAACATGGCACCAGAGTCAAAGCAAGAGAAAATATCATCTGAGGACAGTGAAAAGTGAAGTAAAATATCTTCTTTTGTCAGCATGACAGGTGAGTCCAGTTTGTTAAAAAAAAACAGTGAGCAGGAGAAAGCGAAGTAAGCAAAGAGTGTTGATAGGATGTTTTATTGGTATTATAGTGCGGCAAACAGGGCAAGATTTGGACTGAAAATGGATATACCTAATTGTCATATAATGTCCTTTGAGAGGACATTTGTATTTTGGGACTGTGTAAGTAAAACTCAATGGAACTGAGTTTAACTGGCTTTGAGGGAAGAAACCTAACAGAGCCCACTTTCTACATGTGTCCCACTTTCTACATGTGTCTCTCTGTTATATATATATATGTATATATATATATACATATATATATATATAACCATATCTGTGTTTTTGACAAAGACTGACAAAGTTTATGGAAACTAGAAAACATACAGGCCCAGAAGTCAGCATTTTTGTTCTGTTCTGTAAATAGAGATATTCAAGTTTGAATTATGTAACTTGGATTGAGCACATTAATATATTACAACAGTATCTTTGAACTGTTGAGGTCCTCTTTTAATAATGACCTGACTTAAAGCCTCACATCTCCAAGGCACTGGGCAAAGGTCTTAGTCTGAGTGTCACTCTGGATGTCTGTCAAAGACAGCTGATATCCAGAAACAAAGGAAGAGACATCTTTCCCAAGGTTAACCTTTCATCAAAGGATATGCAAGACTTCTTTTTCTTTACTTCAATCGCCAAGTTGCACAAAAAAGTTTATAATTTAGAGCAGCTTGTAATTTGTTCGCTCCATTACCTCACAGATGATACAGAGCAGCCTCATCTAATAATATACAGACTGTCTATGAAGGCAGGAGGCCTATCCATAATTAAAATCCTCACAACTTACTAAATTTTGCTTTGATCACAGAAGGCCAGTTACCTACGGAGAACAAATCCAGCTTTGTTCACACCAGGTTATTTTTTTTTGGTGCATAGCACCTGAAATCCTGCTGTTCCCTCCAAGAGACCCTCAATTTCTATTTTAAAGTCACTCATCATGACCTCCCTTCCTCACAGTCACACACACACATGCACCTGTCAGCTATCAGCCCTCTACTTACTTTACCTCCATGCTGTTTACCCTTAAAGCCAATGGGTATTCCTGCCAAATAATCCCTGCTGAAATTTAATTAACAAGTAGAGGAAAACCACAGAGAGAAAGAGAGAGAGACATTCAAGGAGACAATGCTTTATTATTAGCAATCAGAAGTCGTCCCTCAGTGCAGAGTGACAAGCATCTAAATGTTTCACAGATAAATGTTGCCCTATCTCTACGTAAAACATTCAGCACTGAATGCATACATTTATTTATAGCTTGCTGTTTGTTTTTGCTCCTGCTCTGACCTCACTTTCTCTTTTTCATTGTAAACTGTGAGTGAAAGTCCAATCATCAAGGCACAAGTTGTTATACAAACACAAACATTAGATCATTTCCAAATGGTGCTGAGGAGTTTACAGGGATTTGCTTTGAATAAAAAGTGTCTTTAAAAGCCAACAAAAAAAATCTTAGTGATTGAAAACAGGAGACTAGAGCTGCCACAAATTATGCAAAATTAGATTTTAATTCCTTACAGTTGATGAAGACCCAAACCTTTGTGCCTTTAAAACAATTACAATCATGCATACTACTGTAAAATTATTATTTTTAACAGAGAAATGTCAGCTAACAGAAAACTCTGTTGACATACTTTAGATTATACTCGGTATTGAGTCAGGGCTCCTTTTGCATGAATTACTGCACCAATTCAATACTGCTTAGAGGAGACCACTCTGTCTATCTACTGAGGTGTTAAAGAAGCCCAGTCTATTTTAGTAGCAGTCATCTGCATTGTTGGATCTGACATCTATCATTTTATTCTTGACAGTATCCCATTTATTTTCTCTGTGATTTAGGTCAGGTGAGTTTTTAGGCCACTAAATAGCAATATAATGGTCATAAAAACAGTTATTGGTACTTTTGGCAGTGTGGACATGCGCCAAGTCCTGATGGAAAATAATATTAGGATCTCCATAAGGCCTGTCATCAGGGGGGAGGGCAATGTGGTCTGGAATTTCATAGAGGACAGTCGTTATAACTTTAGACTTGATACATCACAGTATAAAGAATGTGAAACAAAAGCAGCAGATGAGTGCAGAGCTCTCCACTTCAGTGAACCTTAATCAACTCACCACCTCCCCACTCTTTCACCAGACTCAGAGACCTTCATTTCCAGATTAAATGCAAAATTTACTTTTATCTGAAAATAGGACTTTGGCCTACTCAGTGCAGATGCTTCTAAAGTTGTCTGTGTCAAAGAATGTGAAAGGTCTGGCTCATGTCCTGGATAAGTCTGCATCTGATTCTAACCGGCAGACCACAGTTCATGTGCCTGCATCATTGTGCCAGACAGTGTTGTCAGCAACACAGGAGCTCCACAAGGGACCATCCTCTCTCCCTTCCTCTTCCATATTCTATTCTATTCTACTCTATTCTATTCTGGCTCGTGAAGCACTGCCTGAGCTCCCACACATTATAAGTGAAACTTAGATCAAGTCATCTTCTTACTTTCCAAACATTTAAATGCCGTTGTTAAGATATCCCGACTTTTTTTTTTTTGTACTATTCAGTGAATGGCAATGTAGAATTTAAATTACTTGTGAACCCCATGAAATAACTTGATTAATTCAATTCAAGCTGAGGTTCATTTGAAGAAAATTATTTATTTCAGATTTGTGGGGTTGTATTAGTGCCTTCTACCAGTCATTGGCATGGATGCACTTTTGACTATGCTAAGTCAATATTGTATTTACATTTCAATTTGTGCATAATTTATCTTCTGCTGAAAAATAACAGCAAATCAAACACAATAAGTTTAAGAACCTACATGGACTGATATCTGTTGTTCCTGAATTTAATCTGTTTAATATTTGAATATACATGCAAAGAGGAAGAAATGATAGCATGCACGCCAGAGTCTAAAATATAGCTCAATTTAAACAGAAAGACATACATCATTGTGATTGTGATGATAAAAAAGTAGAGACATAACATAGAAAGCCTAAGGCCTGGGACCAGAATGAAAAGACAAATGCGGATGAAAAGGAAATCTGATTGCACTAAAAGTACAGATGGGAAGGAACGAGGGGAAAAAACTGAAAGTGAGGAATAACACACAGAGAGGAACAGAGGATCTCCTTTGATGGATTAGAGCAGCCTCTGGAAGAGATAGATTAATCCAAACCATCAGAGACTGACAGCATTATGGGGAAAAAAGAAAATAAATGACACTGGCAAAAAGGTCTTTAAGAAGATGTGACAGGTACAATTATTTGCATGAAAACAACATCATATCTGCCATTAGCCAAGCCATCATTTAGCTGTGTATAGTTCACAAAATATTGTCATTACGATTAAGTTGTTTAAATCTAACTTCAAGTGCACAAGGAGATAGCTGATTAAATCATTATGAAAAATAAAAATTAAGCAAACATGCAAAGCAGTCATGTGAGGAAACTTTAGCAGCAATATCTTGAATCTGTATGAATTTACTAGTTTCTCACATTGTGTGGGATTTAGGCAAACTCTGCATTATATTTAGATTTAGAGGCATGCATTTCTGCTCAAATGTCGAAAGGACCCACAACAGCATTTTTATGAAGGTAAGGTCTAGACTTTTACAAGGACAGTTTCCACACAATGATTCTTTTTTTCTGCCAAAGACTTGCTGTTTTTCTTTGGGCAATTATCCTATCCTTAACTACATTTTTGAGTCAAGTTTCCAACTGTCAGACAATAGTTGACAGTTGTGTAACATTTGACTTAGAAGCCATTGGTATACAGATCAGTTCATGGTACTCTCCATGACCTTATTTTGAACAGGTTTTCACAGCATATAGGTGAAACTCTAATATGATGCATATATTACCTGATCTGGCTGTCTTTATATTAACAGACTGGAAGCCTCCATTCAGTGCTGAAGTGTCAATGATGTCTGAGTCAAAGTCACGGTGCGTCTTGCGATATACAAAGAGTGCCACGATAGCAGAGATGAACAGGCACATAATCACGGCGATGACAATACCCACATAGAGAGCCACATCGTCTGTACTCGGGGCAGCTAGAGGACACAAAAAGAGACACACCACATGTTAGATTTCCTTACTGTGAACTGGAGACAAAAACATTCTGAAGAGGAATGCAATGAGTGAAATAAAAGGATCAAGGGATATATAGCAATGCTGTAGAAGAATAAAGTAAAACTAGGAATACTTTTGAAGGCTTTCAGGCATTCTTAATGTTTACATCCCCTTCACGCTATCATTGAAACACAAAGGACAACAGCTATAGGTTCCATTTCAAATGAAATGTTCAACTCGCCCTCCAGCTGGTTTTATATGGTAATTTGTCTAGACAGAGATACAGAGAGATACAGAAACCTTTCATAAAAAAAAGAGTGGCTTGGAATCTTAAAACTTAATAGGGTAGTTAATTATTTTACAAGAGTCCCAACATCCTTTTTCAATTTGGCTGGCACTTTAATGGTGTTTCACTGAAAAAGTAATTTGTGAGTCATGTGTTACAACAGAGGAAGGGACAGAAATTTTAAATTTTGAATAATGTGGAATGGAAAACACATAACCCAATGCTTAAAGGAAAAATGAATAAGGAAAGGAAAGGATTATAGGGGTCTGGTTAGGAGAGCAAAGGATAAAGATGTGAAAATAATTGGAGAAAGTATGCTGCACTCAGAAAAAGTCTTAAAATAAAGCACAAGAGCCGATGAGGAGTGAACACACAAAAATAGAACAAGCTGACAGACGGGTTGGTGAATAAGATAAGAAATGAATGGATAAAATGCAGAGCAGCGATTAAAGTGGAGCTCAATGAATCATGAGTGGAAGAGAGAGAGAAAAATAAATCCTACATATTTAACATTAACGTTATTGGAGTCTTACACTTTAAAGCAAAAGGTTCATAATCATGTCCTCTACAGCTTGTGGGAGAGGATTTGTGTACAGCTATTAAGACGACAAAAAAGTATAGGAAACTCCTTTTAATCCACCCTTAAAGTTGAGTAGCAGATAAAAGGTTTTTAGCAACAAACTGCCCAAGTTATTTGCTGAAGGATTTGTTGTTGTCACACCAAAGCAAGTTCACAAAGCATGAACTTGATTATGCATGAGTGAACCCTTTGATGAGGCGCACAAGTATGATACACACAAAAACTTAAGAGTGTTGGTTAGTCATTTACCACTTGAGGGAGCTGTGAACCACTCTGATCGTCTCTGGGGGCCGTGCGGGTCATGCATAGCCCCCATTTATACTGCTTCTCGGCGAAGGACAAAGTCAAACTTGAGATGGTGATATTCTAATGTATGAGTGCTTTTTGGATGTTTATTGGTCAATGACTTTGAATGAGAAGCATGTATAACAGCTATATGTTGAAAATTAAGTTCTACTATCCACAGTGCTGTATTATACTTGCAGGAAGTCTGGCAATTATTCTCAGTGGTCACCTGACATGAGGCTGGTGACCACTGGACAGGTCACATTTCTTCACAGGGTTACACAGAAACACAGGTCAAAAACTCATGCCAGCACTCCCTCTCACCAATGGGAATGTTAGAGTAACTAATTAACGTAATATGCATGTTTCTGTACAGTGAGAGAAATCCAGGGTACCTGAAGAGATCACACACACGCATTGGGAGACCAAACCCATCAAGGAAAGAACCTCACTATTGACAGATTGCTTCAGGGTAGCTGTGGCTACAGTAGCTTGCCATCGTAAGTATGTGAGTGTGCCCTTTGAGATGTCAATTTGATATAAATATTATAAATAAAATAACATTTTATTATATAATTAAACTGAATTAAATTTAATAAGATAACATGCATTAAGAATTACAAAAACATAAACTACTATCTCATATTTAACTGTCTAAATTAAATGCATGACGTACATATAGTTTTTAAATATCTAACTTAATTAGAAATCTTCAATTCCAGTCACTAATTATCTTCTAGTTCTCTTTGCTGTGAGGTCTTGGATTCCTCAACTGCAGCTGCATAAAGCTGTCCTATTATCAAAGTCCCTTCATTTGGCAGTAGGGAATAGAAATACATAATCCTCTTAGGCCTCCAGTTTTTTTTATCTTAATTATAATAATCACCATCTCCTTATGGAATCTTTGTCATAATCCCACATTAACTTAAAGGTGAATAACTTTATAGCATACACAATATGTGCCAGCTACAGGAAATACATATTTTCCCCTCTCAAGCAAATTTTCCATTGAATGATTTGGCAAACTTCTGTCTGTTTCCATATTTGGTTTGGAGATGAATAAAAAAAGACATCCCATATGGGCTCCAACCTGCATGACTAAACTACCTACAACTGCAAGAAATACATTTATTTATTGTTAGTTTTTGCTTAACATTATCTCCCTTCTTTTTTCTTTTTTTTTAATCTTTGGTGCATTTCTTCAGTTGTTTTGACCTTACAGGTAAACAATACAACATAAAATAACCTGTGACATCTGCAAGCGGTGCACAGCAAAAACCAATATTGCATGGGTCATTTTCTCATATTGATCTCATTACTTTTTAGTAATATCTTACTGAGCAGCTCACATACCATGTAAACAAGCTACAATGTTTCTGTGAATCATATTGAAATAACTCAGTGAATGTCTAATGTAGCAGGGTCAATATAAAACAATAAAATGTTATTTAATTTAATTTAATTTGATTAAATTGAATTAAATTAAATAATAGGAGATTTTTGGTCATCTCATTGGGTGCTGTACTCATGCCTTCATCTATTATTTGAAAACCTAGGCATTATTTGACAAGTATTTTTGAATAACTAAGACTGAACATTATTGGGGGGTTTTTTTGCCAAAAGAGTGCTGCCTCGACTTGGTAATTTTTTTAGCCAGATTACTAGTTTATTACTAATTGTCTTAAGCAACTGTTATAATTATTAATAGCCAGAACCTGACTCCTGCTAAAGCACTAAAGTACAACACTGTCATTGTGTGGCCTACTGACCCAAAGTGAGAGACCATTTAAAGGCTCAGGAAACCTTTGCAGAACTTTAGAGGTAATTAGCTCATTAGGGTGTGACACCATGACTTTTTTCACTTTATTCAAATTTTCTGAAACACTCAATTTTGGGTTTTCAGTCTCTGTAAGCCATAATGATCAAAATAGCAAGTATATGGAGTATATCACTCTATATGTGATAACTATATGAGTTTCACTCTCTGAGATGACTGGTAAAAAATATTGTGTTTCTAAACAATAATTTCATTTTTTAGATGTACTAGCATGTAACAAGACTTTGTTTTAAAAATGTGATCCAATTTAGACTCACACAATGCATGTTTTTTACATTGCCAACATTTGTAAAAAGTTACAAATCAATGGGACAGAACTTGAAGGGTTTAGAATTAAACAGTGTTGACTTTGACAAAGAAAGACTTGTGGTCTGATGAGATAGAGAAAATCGGTTTTACTAATAACAGTTTTACTCAATACTTCCCAGTACGGAGGCTAAACATTGCCTTTGCGTGTTATTTGAGCTCAATGGATTCTAATTTTCTCTCTTTCACCAGCGCTGGCTTTGCATGTGCAGTCAGCGCAGGTAAATAAGTTACTGTCGCAATGATTTGTGATGGAATGAAATGTCTGGCTGTTAACAATTTACCTTATCTTGTAAAAATATCTTGAAATCAGGAATAGTGTAACTGTTTCTGTGTGTATGTGAGTAACCGCTGTGTATATTTAAATATTCACAGACCAGAGCGCATAAGAATTTGCAAAAAGGATATGCTCTCTTTCACATGCACTTGATGACACACACGGGCTATCAAAGCAGAAGCCCCCAGCTCACCCTCTCAGTTAGTAGCAATCACTATCTATCGATTGTCTGAGCTTTTTGTCATTCCCTGAGTCTGTTCAATCTACCACGGAGAGGATTTAAACAAGGGGGGGCAAGGATAACTCAGATTAGCTCGTTTCTATCTTCTGTGTGATTCACATCCAAAGAAGAACTGTGGACAATCACTATCTGACTCTCATTCAACTGCCTTTTTAATCTTCTTTGGCGCAAACATGCAAGCACCACCCATATAGCATCCCTGGTAGACGGAATCTACCTATAAAGTGACTAATAGGGTTCAATTCAAAACAGAGTATGCAAGAACACAGACATTTAGAAATATACCTGTATTTACCTTACATGGTGAATGTGGGGGGAATATATCAATACCAAGAAAATAAGTGTAATTTAATTGTCAATCAACTGCAACCTGAGTTCATATTTACAGTGCATCCAGAAAGTATTCACAGTGCTTATGTATTCCACATTTTGCTTTGTTACAGCCTTATTCCAAATTGGATTAAATTAATTATTTTCCTCAAAATTCCACACACAAATACCCCATGATGACCATGTGAAACAACACTGCTACCACCACGCTTTACTGTAGGGGTGGTTTTGGCCTGGTGAGGAGCTGTACCTGGTTTTCTCCAAACATGACACCAGGCATTCACAACAAAGAGTTCAATCTTTGTCTCATCAGATCACAGAATTTTGTTTCTCATGGTCTGAAAGTTTTCAGCTGCTGCCCACAAACAAGAGTTCTAAAATATAAGCCAATTCCCTCTGCTCAGTGAATCAAGTTCATCCTCATCAGTTTTTTACCCTAACCTTCTTGATCCAAGATAATTTTCAACTGCCAAAAAAAAAAAGTTTTTCGAAAACAATAGATACGCAGTCGGATACCGATGCATACACCGTGGTTAGTTTTTGCAGCTTAGGTGCAAATATTGTATAAAACATCCTGTGAAAGCACTGACTTCACTTCTGGAAGTGTATGTAAGGACAGTGCTGTCACAGGAACCTGCTGAGTTCAATGAGACTTCAGTGTGGGAATCGATATTTGGGAATGACCCGCAGACCTTCATGTGGTCAAGGTGGTTGTCAAACTGTGGAAGCACCACAGTACTGTGAGGGGGGAAAATACCTCTACAGTCCATGCAGCCTATCAGTGAAGCATTAAAGACATAATGAAGCAATTCAGAATGCATTATAAACAAGAAACCGTCAAAATGCAACATTTTGCTGTCCTTTACTCATACTGTTTATAAATTTGTGATATACAGTCATCCGGTCACTTTCAGTGACTTTGAACATGAAAGGGTTGTCGGTGCCAGACAGGCTGATGGTTTGCTTTCTACAGAAACTGCTGAAATTTTCATGAACAATCATGTCTCTAGTTCATAGCAAAAGATCCAAAACAGATAAAATATTCAATAAGCTGCAGTTTTGTGGATGTTGTCTTGGTGTTGACAGAAAAGAGATAGTGGTTAAAATCTATATCAGAAGTAGGAAAAAATAAGAGTGAAAGTTGATTTAAGTGGGTAGAGGGTAGCCAGGTTTTAATACACTGAGCTTGCAGCTTCATAACCTAGAGCCAGATGTTGCATGCAAGTAGTCCTTGGTGATATAGCACTCGCAGACATTGTAGCAGCTGTAGCTATATACAAAGTGTGTGGAAAACCATCTTTGAAAGTACAATACATCAAACCTTTAAGCAGAACAGCTATAGCAGCAGAAGACCACACCAGGTATGACTGAATTCAGTTCAATTCAAATTCAAAAATACTTTACTGATCCCAAAGGGAAATTAAATCCCTTAAACTAAGACTCCTTAAAGCTAAGAAAAATAAACTAAGGCTACAATTCAAACAAAACCATCAAAAATGGACAAGAACAGAATGAAAAACATTGTCTGGTCCTGATTTCAAAATGAATGGTCAGATGGTAAGGAGGAAATTTAGTATAAACATGACTGTCAATTCACCCTCTCTTACACCAGTGGTTCAGACTGTAGGTGGTTCTGCAGTATATTTTCTTAGCACAGTTTGTACCTCTTAGTAAGAGCTGAGCCTTGCTTAAATCCCGCATTCTACCTTAGTATTGCTGCTAAACTAGTCTATCCCTTTATGACTAAAGTGTATCCTTTTTCTGATGGCTACCTGTATCAGGAAAACGAACGTCATAAGCTCAAATCATAGCAATTGGATTCTTGAACAGCAAACTTTCAGAGTAACCAAATCTTTTTCTAATTGGATGTTTTGGGACATAGTGTAATGAAAAAAGATTTGCACAGTGGATGTTTCCCCTAGTAATCTCTTGTAACTATGTGATGCTATGACACTGATATGAACCAAAAGTTTTGAGAAATGTTTCTGAATCTGCATTACAAACAGTATTCTTAACGGAGAAAGTGGTCCAGCATAGTACAAGCAAGGTATGCCTTAGAAAGTGGCCAGTGAGTCTATTGTATAGTTTGCTTGGTTACTTGAGTTAAGAACACGTTTTGTATAAAGAAATAACGGTCCATTCCGAACAATAAATAGAAAACAAAGCTTGCAGTGACTTTCTGAGTTCAGTAAGACTTCACAAGTGGGATCGATATTTGAGATTGATCCAAAGTCCTTCTTCTGGTCAGGGTGGATGTCAAACTATGGAAGCAATAAAATAAAGTTTCAGTCTGGAAAAAAATACCTTATGGTCACATGCACCCCTCCTCTCTATTAGGAAAGATATAATCAATCATGTAAGACTGCATTATAAATAAAAAACAAGAATAAAGAAATGGATGATTGGATGATTTCAACATGCATTCTAAGCATTGAGTGGGCCATACTAGAAGTATATTTGGGACCCCAGAAATAAGAAGTGACTATGCCAAATGTATTGCAGCTGTTTTAAAGAATAGAAGAGAACTATGGAGGAGTGTTGGCACTAAGATAAATGTCTAACTAATAAAACCGAAAAGGGAAATTAATCACAATTACAACACGTCATTCTGATAAGAGATGCTTTATATATCAGAAACAGAATGACACATTATTAAATGAGCTGTGACTGTTTCTGCATTATTTGTATTCTGCATCTATCAGCCTAGCACTGTTAATTTTGCAAAACCTTCTATTATAGTGAAACGGTGTCAGCAGATAGTACATGCAATAACACATTCAAGACACTCAAGGCTTTGAAGATCAAGAAAAAAAATCTCTTCTCCAATGAGAGCAGTCAGAATGAAAGGCAGAGATCTTTTCCCTCTTGAACCTCTCACTCTCTGTCTTGTTCTCAGTTTGAGGTAATTTTCTCTCATTGTGTCAGAAGGAAAATACAGGTGATTGAAGGCAGGAAAGACCACTAGAAAAATACAAAGGACACCACAAACAGTGGTATCAGGGACAGTTATAGTTAATATATATATTTTAAATCCTATCAAAATTTCTCACTCTATATGAAACCTATAAAGAAAATTTCAAAATTCACAATTTAGATTTGACACAATCAGAATCTCTCCAAGAGTGTATTCACATCTGACACATTTGGTCCGCTTTAAATGAACCAGAGATCGTTTGCCCTGTTGACTTGGACCGTTGCTGCAGGTGTGAATACACTCTTCTCATTCAGTTTGCAGCACACATTTAGTAACGCCGTTCCAAAATTAGAAATATTAAATTGATTCAGACTGGTACTGCAATTGTAATAACAGCGCAAATGTGCACAAGAGAAATGCAACAAGAACTTCTGAAGTTTGTTTATCTGGATCTGTGATCTGTTCCACCCTCTTCCTTTCTGTCCAATGGGAGCAATGATCATCAACAGCATGGCTTTGTTTACAAATGATAGTCCGCTAGCCAAAAAACAAAATCGTACCAAATAACAAAAACAAAAACAGTCAGATTTCAGTCCAGACTAAAAAAACAGACCAAAGAGCTTTCCTGCTGTGACTACACCTTAAGATACTGTAGCTGGACAAATCAAGAGGATATGTGCACACCTGCAGCCATTCCAGTGTACATTCTGGACCCAGTTTAGCTTAATGCAAAGCTCTTAAAAACAACACATCAAAGTTTTGGCTATGCTGGTCCAAAATTGGAAACTGTTAAAAAAAAAAAAAAAAAAAAAAAAAAAAAAAAAAAATCACAGCTGCAACAAACATGCATAGAGAGATTCAACCTAACTGGTACTGGATTCATAGCTGAGACAGAAGGAAAGACAGCAGAATTGATTAGCGGAATATAAGTTTTTAAAATGTAAGTGCAACAATAAAATAAAAACAAAAAGTGACTGCTCCCAGAATGAAATGGCTACATGAAGAAAACTAAAATAAAAGAAAGATAGATTATTGTAAAACATAAAACATCAACTTACATGGAATTCCCAAAGCACTCTGTTCTTTGGACTCAGTGGACTTCTGAAACAATGAACCTTGGGACAGGAAAAGAAACGAATGGTGGAATGAGAAAAATGAATAAAAAAGGACAACAAAAATAAAGTAAATGAAATCAAATGGAACAAACATGAAAGAACAGAGACATGTAAATGGCAGTATTTCCTGCCTTGTCAGTTTAGTTGTGCAAAAATTGATATCCAAAAGGTTTGCAGAAAAGCTTCTTAGACCACAAAATGAAAAAAAAAAAAAAGATTCAGAAACCATACATGCGAAACATGGATCATCTGGTGTGGTCCAGTTGGTTGAAGGAAACAGGAGGTTTTTGAAATAGCTGAACTTTTGATGCACTGATGTATTATTGAAGAGTTGGCATATAATTGATATGAAGCTCCATAACAACATGGTGCGCTTAAAAGCTTCTTGGCAGAACACCTGACTAAAGAAAACACAGTAATTTAGAACTATAAAGGAAGATATACTGACAAGGTTAAGTAGGGTGATAACCATATACTCTATAAACAAATGGTTACACTTGCAAAGTTGACAAGTAGTACATGCCATTTTATTTTAAATGCTCAGGTGAGGTGGGAAGCTTTAGCCATAAATTTAGATATCTGCTTTAAGCAGTTTGATTTGTTTTGATGTGATTACATTGCATTTAAAGATAATCTATATGACAGAAATAGGCCACACTTTGTTACTCTATGACAAAAATTGAAAATAACTGTAAAGAAGAAAAAATATATATATATCAAAAAGGCTTAATCCTTAAACTGTGGCATACATTTGTGTTTTACTATACTTCAACACCCCTAAATAGAAACAAATTCAATAAATAGGCTTCAAAAGTCAAATATAATTGGCAAATAAAGTCCAAACGTAAACAGTTTTGTGGTGGCCTCAGAGGTTTCTTAGAAAAAAAGAAATTGTGAACAAACAGCATGATGCAGATAAAATAGCACAGCACACAGGTCCAGATTATAGTTGTAAAACAGGTTAAAACAGGGTTGGTATGGTATATAATTGACATAAAGCTGTTTAGGGTTGGTCAGCTTGGTTTCAGTTTTGACAGTATTCCCATAGTGGCTTTTATTAAATTTACCTTCTGGAGCACCTAAATTTTATTTGTAATTACCCAGCTGCAGTTGATTTTTACTGTCCTCCTTGTATGCTTGGCCTAAGTATCCTTTCTTACTTTTGGAAGATCCTCCTGTTAACCAGAATTATTGAAACCTTTTCTGACAGCTAAAAGCTTTACTTGAAACCTGCACCTGCCTCTTGACTGGGTCACTTTATGACAGTGGCTTCAACTTCCAAAGCATTAAACATGCCACAAAGCACTGAATAACCCTAATATGGAAATGGAAAATAAATCCATTTCCTTAAACCTAACCAGACATGGACATCCACCTATGTTGACAGGCCCTTACAAGCACAGCCTGCACCTAGAGAAGCAGCCATGAGGCCCACAGCAACTCTGGAGGAACTACAGAAATTCACAGCTAAGGTTAAAAAAACAAAAATCTGAAAGCCATCAGCAATGGTAATACTGTAATACAGTTTCCCATATGTCATACAGGGAACAAAGCAATTGTTAGATGAAGTAAGCTTCTAGGTCAACATTCAAAACTATGTGTCATTGCAGCTTAACAATACACATTCCCTTATAAACATTATGAAACATGGTGGTGGTAGCATGATGCTGCTGAAATAGTGAAGTGGATCAGAGTTGATGGTAAGATGAATGGAGCTAATTAAGGTAAATTATGAAAGGAATCCGGTAACAGCTGGCAAAAGAATTGAGATTTAGGAAGCAGGAAACAAAACTTGACCTAAAGCCTGAACTGTGATAGAATGGCTAACACCGTTCAACAAAGTGCTGACTTAGGAATTTTGTATTTATAAATCAGAAGAGGAATTCATATGTTCTACTCCCTCCTTTCACTATGCACAACTGTGAGCTAGTTTAGTTTGAGAATGCAACATGAGAAAATAAATGTGCAAGTTTTGTAAGGAACCATGTAAGCTAAGACACATCAAACAAAAATATTTTTATCAGACTTTTTATATAAGAAAACACAAGTAACAGCAAAGATAGGACACATAATAAAAAAATGTCATGACTATAAAATATTTAATTAGTTATTTAAACAACAAGCCGGGAGGAAGATTTGTTGTAATTTTTGTAATACAACTGTGCATCCAAAAACCAATAATGAAAACACAGTACTTGTAAAATGAAGCATACATGATTAAATGACAGCATACAACAGAGGTTTAAACAGAGACAAGCCCAAATGAGACCAAAGCATTTAAAAAAAGTAGAAAAAAGTTGCTGACATGCCATGCAGAAAACATTGCTAAAAGACCGCAATGGGAGGAAACAAAATTGGAATAAGTAGAGCTTTTCAGGGATGGAGATGGATTGTTTGTTGCTGTGCAGTACCTGCTGATAGTTTTGCATGAGAAAAGGAAAACACAATGTATTGTTTCATCCAAATTCAAAAGTTACATAACTGCGAGCATCTCTAGTGATTACTGTGGTGTTAGAGGCTGTGCTGGAGATTAAATTTGTTCTGGTGAAACTGTTGTGCAGCATGTATATTCATGGACAGGAACACAGTTTGGGAGGAAAATGTCATGGTCTCCAGGATGACCTGCTGGAGCTCAGAGTGCATCTCATCCAAGAATTGTGATCAATGTGTCAGATAAAAGTCAACAAGTTAAAACATGAGAGAGAAAACAACTGGTAAAGAAAATCTTGAAGTCAAACACACATGCTCACACACGCACTCACCCATACAAGCTCACACGGGGATATCTCTCACATAAACACATCAACACAAAGATAAAAGGATTTGCAGGGCAAAAGTGAGGGCAAATGGATTTCTACCTCACAGAGTTCAAGCATACAACTTTTAGTGGAAGAAGGCAGCAAAAGACGATGGAGCGCACAAATCTGGAGGGGGAGGTGCAGGAAGAGAGGGGAAAGAGAGAAGAGAACGAGGGAGAAGTGCTTCTGAGCACAAAGTCAATTATAGAGCACACTATCTAAAACATTAAATCCCCCACTAAATTGACAGTGCCTTATCAGTTCATTCAAACCCCTAACACTTACAGTTTAACTGGGTATTTTTAACACCAATGGGAAAGGATTGCCACACATACTGGGAGGGTTTTTTCTGTCTTTGTAAAGGCTACAATCCAAAAGAACAACCTTTCATAAACTGAATGGATTTATGTCACAAGATTTACCTTATGCCTTTCAAATATACTGTAAATACACTAAAAAAATGCTGTGCATGCAGGAACTCCCTCTAATAGCCACAGACAGTGCAGTCCATACACTGAGACAGCATGCTTCATGGATTCCTGTTATTGCTACAAGAAACAGTTGAAACATTAGTGCTGACATAAAACCACAACTGTGCAGTCATTTTACAGGCAGGAAATCAATCAGGGGAAATGAGCCGAAATCTATACCTCTTTGGGTTTTATGCCAGATTCTGTGACCACATACATCACAGGTTGCAGGAAATGGATGGATTGGAGATGTGATACACTATATAGCAGGCTCAGTGTAGGCAGGGCTTCATATACAGTAAATTATGTCAATACTGCGCTACAGAATATATTTATTTAGGAATAGTATTGCATTATTATTTAAATATATATGTCATGGCATGTTCCCTGATTGCATATGGGAAACAACCCCTAATGTAGCAGGTAGGTTCACCCCGGCAGACACATAATAGAATGTGGAGTAATGGAATTAATAACTGGAAAACTTACAGAGACTTGAGGAAAATAGCCACAGAGCTTAAATATTATGGAGTCACTTCATCACTTCATGTTTCTGTTCCTGAATCAATGAATCCAGTACAGCTGAAGAAGAAATCTAGGCAAGGTACCGAGGGAAGTAGAATATTGGGCACAGGAAAAAACTGAATGGAAACAGCAAAATAATCCAAACACAAGTAAAATGAAAAACACAAACAGTTGTGGATCATGAGTGGAAAGTAAGGCAGAAAATCAAAACAGTTCTGAAAAACTCACAAGAAGCTTTTCTAGAAGAGAAACTAGGAGAATGTCCTTTTTGGAGGGCAAATATATGTAAGCAGGAACCTACATAGAGTCTCTGGAGGTCAGCTAGCAGGCAAAGCCCTAGGGACCAACGTGGATGTAGGAGGAAATCTCAACTGTGGACCAGTGAGTCCAACAGGAAGTTCCCAGAGTCGGGCCTGGAGACCAGAAGGTTGGAGCTCACATGAACCCCCCATGAGGGGAAAACTCAGAACCAGGACAGGTCCAATTGGACCTCCTCGTTAAAGAACTCGACAACAGGAACACGCAGAAAAACTTGAATACCCTTGCAGAACTCAGGAGCAGAAACATGAAGTGATGACATACAAGTTAGTAGTTGTGGATGAACTGGCAGCAGCTTGAGGTGATTAGCAAGCTCAAGTACTTGGACAGGACAATGAGTGGGCTCAGGTGCTTCATGGTGATAAGGTGTGGGTTCAGGTTGTCTGAGGCATCAGAAGTGGACCCTAGTCCTCAGAGCAAGGTGATACACTGGTGCTTTGACAGGAGGAGCAGCACTATAGGCATTGGCCACGCCCTGTGGATAAAGAGTGGTGGTGATTTGTAGATGATGATTACTATGGTGAGAGTGACACACTGGGTTAGGCTGCTGAAACCACTAGAGATGAGGTTTAGGCTCTGATGCTGCTGCCAAAAGGTCCAGCTCAGCCACCGAAAGTCCAAGCAGAAACCAAAGAGCAGGCCATGGATCTACCTGAACCGTGGTTCCATTCCAGGTGGAGAAATAGCCATTCTTAAAGCCCAGAAAGTCAGAAAAGTCTTGAGAATGACACATACTTTTCTCAGTCTTGCACCAAAAATACTAAAAAACAGGACACATTTTGACTTCTGTCACTCGGTCCTTGTCTTACTGGATTCTTCGGTCAAGTTGTTGTTGAGGAGAGCCAAAATGGAAAGAGATGAAAAACTGTGTGGATTTAATTGGAAAACTTACAGACACACAAAGAAAATGTACTGGAAATTGTCTTCTTATTGTAAAAGCTGAAAAACTTGCTGCATATTTAAATTTAAAACACTTAAAAATTATAATAGTGGACATTAAATGTAGAATGTTTAAAAATAGGACATATTTCTGTTTACATGTTATTTTTTATTTCTCACTCTTTCAAACTTCCACACATCCCTCTTTTACCCTCTTCATATGCTTGTCTGCCAATTACTCTGAGCACATGGAGCAACAGGCACTGCTCCCACAAGTCAACAAAAATAATTGCCTCCACCTTGGAAAAAAACGGCTGCTGTTAAATTGTGCCCATTATGACTCAGCACACATTTCCCATGCAGGTTTTTAAATTTACTGATGTTGGAAGTGACTATGTTGTAGATGACAATTCCACATCATTATTTGTCATTACTTTAATACCAAACTGCTGTTTTTGACTTGAGTAAGGGATGAGAAAGTGGGAAGATTAAACTTAATAATGCCATTCAGAAACCCCCTTGCATTGTTGTTCTATTTGGTGACTCACCTACAGTGAGCAAAAGAGAAGCAAGCACACTGTGGGGCAAAAGCAGACAACTGAAGGGAAGAACAAGAAGTAAAACGTCTCAGGAAAGAGAAATAAAATCCATTTTGACAATATGTTTCTGAGACAGAAAGTAATGAAAAGCTGGTGACTTAGTTACTTTTAAAATCAGGTAATAAGTAAATAAAATAAAAAATAAGGTTTTTAAAAGAGTAACCGAAACCAGCTTAGTTCTTGAAGGTAACTATGCCATCGCTGGCTACAGCTAATTAGTGAATATTCTCTGTCCATTTTAGACAAAATTAATGGTGAAATTCTGTTTTAGAGCAACAGTTACTACAAATAAATCAAATTAAAGAGCATAATTTTTTTGTCATGCTAGTTTCTTTTGATTATATTTTCGGACAACTTACTTTGCATACAGAGTCCATCGGTACAGTTTTGAGACTGGAGCACCAGGCCCTCACAATCCTTTCCACCATTTTTAGGTGCAGGGTTGTTGCACTCTCTTCTCCTGTACTGAGTGCACTCTGTCCCACAGGCTGACCACTTACTCCAGTCTGTCCAGACTCCATCCACTATTGATGAATTGAAGGTGAAAGAAGTTAAGCCAGTTATAAGTAAAATAGTGTGGAAAATATGGCAAGTGTAATAGATAAATTCTGAGGATGCTGTACAATTTTCCAGATAGGACAACACAGAATCTGATCAAACAAAAAATACAATTACCAGTGCACAGTGTGGTGCAGGGTAGCTTCTGTATGGCCTGTCCGTCACAAGGCAATCCTCCATTGAGAGGAGCGGGGTTGGTGCAGCTTCTGGTTCGTTTCTGGAAGCCTCGTCCGCAGCGACTGTTACAAGGGGACCACTCTGTCCATGTTGACCAGCCACCATTTACTGCAGTAAAATAGAACAATCATTTAAATGAGTGAAAATTTAAAGACTCATTATGAGCAAAAAGTGACATCAGAATGATTATTTTTGATAATCTTGATGACATTGGACAAAATGTAATGTTTGTTGCTTGTTTTATAATTGGCTATTGCATTATGTTTTTGTCATGTAAAGTACTTTGAACTGCCTTTTTGCTAAAATGTGCTTTATAAATAACTGGTTCGTTTGTGAACCAATTATTTGTACACACAAAATTACCTAATTTATTGTGCTTTGACTTTCTTATGGAAGAATGGTTCACTGACAGAGTTATGTAGATTACCAAAAGACAGAAAAATCTTTGAAAACTAATCCGGGAAAAAAATAACCTAGAAACAAACATAAAATATTGCTCAGGACAAATAATGAGAAAATTCTGCATGACTGGAAGCAAAATAAAAAGGAATATATAAAAAAATACGCTAATTTGTTAACAAATCTAACTTATTCTTTCTTAAAATTAGTAGCTTATGATACACATCTTCATTTAAGATACATAATAATGTTTAGTCAATTCCCAATACATACAAAATCCAACATTCTCATCCGTATTGTTTAATTTTAGAAATAGTTGCAAACATTAAAAATATTTCAAAATCTTAAAAAGGATAGCCATGAGATGGGAAGTCAGACATTTCAAATCAGACATTTGAAATTTAATCTTATATTATGTGGACTTCAATTAAATTTAAGTATTTTGAAGCTTTCTACATCTCCTACGCATAAACACTAGCCGCTTAACGCCTTTTAATTTTTATGCAGCTACTGTCACACAGGTTTTAGCCTGTGCTTACAGTCACTAAAACAAGAATTTGTACAATCCAATAAAACACTAGGCATGACATAGACCGCAGACCTTCTGGCAAATAGCATTTACCTACTCATGTACTTACTAACAGGCTCTATTTATTTTGCCCATTTTACATGTACATGTGAAGACTTACAAACAATATTTCCTTTCAGACTTTTATTATTTTCTATTACCACCATTGTGTTTTAAATATCATGTGACAAGGACAGTAAAAAAAAAAAGTCAATTATTAAAACATGAGACAGAAAAACCTGATTTAGGTTAAGGCAGAAAGAGCCAGAAAAAAAAAAAAAATGAAAAAAAGGTTGTCATGTGAAGTGGCAGAGTGGGTTGAGGCTGGAGCTTGGCAGCTCTGTCTCTGTTTCGTAAAAAATGTGCTCATTCCTATTCAAAAGTTCTATTAGAAGCTAAGTTTTTGACTATGTGATTAATTAAGATAGAGGCACTTATTGTTCACTATTTTCGATTTTCTTTTTACTTCTGACCTCACCTTTTTATCTTCTATCTATAGCTGTTTCAATTTTTTCCTCCTTATTTTCCTGTGTTTTTTTTCTATTTCACCTTGTCAACATTGTCAGCCAAGCCTATATGGCGGCAAGAAGATTGGACTGCAGATTGAACAATCTATTTCTGTAAGGATACATCAGTGTCAAACCTCTCCATCTCTTGCTGTCTGTATTGAACAGGAACACAAGCTCAGTTATTTTGATTGAAACACTCCAGAATAAAGTCAGTGTTACATTTGAGAGAGACATTCTGTATGTGCATGTGCTTATAACTAGTTTTTTTTCTTTTCTATATATGTTAGTTTTTTGTCACCTCAAAATTTCCCCTATTGTCTTATAAAAGACTGGTATGAGCAAGGAATGCTTTTCAGCCCAGAATCACAAAAGCATCACCTGAAGAACATTGCCTGAAAAACAAACCAACTACATAACCAATCTGTGAAATTCTGGACAGTATTGTATCATTATTTTCTGCATGTTGTTTTTCTGCATGTGTTACAGTGTAAATGAATATGCAGCACAATTCATTTGGAGCCGAGAGTCTTTGCAGAAAACATGTATTTGGAAAGACCCACTATTTCAATTAAAAATGTGGGACTGGGGAGGAGGGTAATTATGAGTGGGGTAAGTGGTGTTTAATTGGATGAGGTTAAAGTTAAAGTTTGATGAGAACATAAGGCTAAGAAAAGAGAGGTCAATAAAGATAAAAAAAAAAGGATTCTAGCCATAAAACTCTTAAGATAGTGCTAACAATTCTTTAAAACCATTTCTGTGGTCCAAATACAAGATCTATGCAAACAAGCCTGCAAACTTACCATAAACAATAACAGTGGCTGTCGTACTCCGTCTCTTGGCCACAATGTTCTTAGCTACACATGTGTAGTTGGCCGTGTCAGACAGACGTGCCTGTTTAATGATCAAGTTGTGGTCAATGGTGATATAAAAGTTTCTGTCTTCTGCTGGGTCGATTATTTCTTCATTCTTTAACCACTCCACCTGTGAAACAGAAAAAACAAAAACATCTTTGCAAAGGTTTGCACAAATAAAAACAATAAGTAAAATTGACTTGATATGATAACTTATATATATGCCAATGGGAATACGCCTTTTTGGTAAAAGGACAATAGCTGAAGTAAAAGCTGTAACTCAAACAAGAAACACCAATTTGCATTTTGAAATTAAAATAATTTTTGGGAACATGCGAGCAAACACTATACAAATGCCCTCTCCTAATTTTAATGCTATCACAAAATATGAACTGTTGCTACTGGCTGTTGCTTCAACCTTTTCAAGTTAAGGTAGCTCAAGAATCTAACCACTCTGTTGGAAAAGCCTCATCATCAATTTTTAAAATGCAAAGAGGGGATTTTGATTACCAGCATGCTCCAGGATTCTCCTAAGGAATCCATTCACTGCCCTGCAGGCTCTCAACCAATCCAAGCCAACATAATGGCAGCTTTTGCTTTCGTTAGCAGATTTTCCTGCTTTAAAGTCACCAGCTGAGATGGCAGATTCACTACTCGGATTCCCAGAGGTCTCTCAGTGAGATATATCCTCAAGATCTTCTCTTTGTTTACTGGGAGACACCACCAACATCATCAATGATGTTTCAAATATTAAACAACTTCTTATAGCTTTAACCATCGCTAAGAAAGAAATTCTTATGAATTGAAAAACAAGGACCACCATCAGTATGACACATTGGAAAAATTTATTCATTGAACACATTTCAATTGGAAATAAAATAGATTTTACATGAATCTTACCATGGTGTCCTCAGACTCTATTTATTCACTTTGATAAAGAACACATTGTTTATGTGGTGTTTAGTGCTTCTCTTGCAAACTTAAACTTTCCACATAGTCAGCAAGGATGAAAGTTTCAAAAATAATTATCTAAAAACAAGGCACACGGACAAGACAATAGAAGTGGCTGAATTTCTCAATTTATTTAATCACAGTTCCATATGGAATATCATGAAAATAATATAGTCTCATTAGAATCAAACTTTTTAAGACATTGAATTTATAACACTGAATTTTTAGCCTGTGCAATTATATAGCCTATGTGATTTTTTTTTTTTTACTTTAAATTTGCCGACAAAAAATTCACATGCAAAAATTCAATTTTGAAAAATGTCAAATTCTAATAAGAATTTGACTGTTTTTGAATGTCTGTTTTTGTATCGAGTGGACTCTTTAATGTGGAATTCTAAAATTGTGGAGATCAAAAATGCTTTGAACATATGCTTTCACAAGGTACTTTGGATGAAGGGTAAGACAGCAGTAAACTGTTCTATTTATGAGCCTAATCACATTTCCTGAGTGCTGTATTTACTGGTCCAAACCCTCATAAATTCAGCCCATCCAATCTTTATGGTAGGAACATAAACATTCAAGCTGTGCTATTCAATTCATACCGTTTAATTTCCTCCTCCTTTCACATTAGGAAATGGAAATTTCGGATGCAGAAAAAAATTAATTCTGTGCAATTCTTCACATTTAGTGCCTGCTCAGGTTTGGCAGATACTTATCCTTCTCAGTTATTCCACTTGCTTCTTTCTCTGATCTACAAAACTCTGGAAGAACACTTTGGTCATGAAACCACTGCAGACCAGAACTGTCAATCTAAAGTACACCACAATGTGACCTTTCGGTTTCCATTAAAGCATTCCTTAATTGCTAAAAATTCAGATTCCTCTCAACTCACGAAGCTTGTGCACCAAAACAAGGAATTGGACTTTGGTTCGGCCTCATTTTCTTCAAACACATTTGATCTTTCCTATCAACAGCCTTCACTATCTACAATAACTCTGAAGAATCAAAATGAATGAGTTACGAGAAAATTTAATTCCCCTTTGGGATTAAAAAAGTAATTTTGAATTTGAATATGAATTTGAATTTAAAATATAAACATATAAAAATGGCAAAAAATAATTTTTTTCTTCTTGAATGGGGAAAATGTTAGAAATGTCTGTCTTGACTTTTAAAGGTATTTTATTAGATGGTAGAGGCTAGTTCCAAAGTGAGGGAGGTCATCGACGATTTGGCGGAGTGACTTCAGGACATCATATTCTTAACTGTTACAACAGCATTTCTCAGGCAAAATATATGTAGCATAGTTTAACCAAAGGCTAACCAAGAGCCAAATGCTTATTATCACTACATTTAATTAAAACAACCACAATAAATTCCTCTTAGAAAGTGTTTGATTATTTCCAAAGATAAACTAAATAGTCTCCAATATTTACTGTTTTATTGAAATGCTGAAATTAGGAGAATATAAAGGAAAAAAAAAATTAAGCATGAATTCCTTATGTTTTCCTTCACAATACGATAATTTAGCTGGTCCCTGTGGTAATACGGGTTAATGCTGGTTGTGAGATAATGCACTGAAAATAGCTGCGATCTTTGATGACTTGTGAAGGTTGAAGCCTGTCAGACTGATGTGTGCTCTGGTGGCTTCAGACAAAGGGACCACATGTGGTTGCAATCCTACCATTACCGGGGCATCATTAGCCACAGCTGGTGTTGGAGTGTGTATGTCGGGGTGTGCGTGTATGCTTGCGTGTATGTGTGTGAATGGCAGACGGTGGCTGACTGGATCAAATCAACCCTAAGGGAAAGTGGATATTTGTTGTTTTAACTTTTGCCCCATTTCACCTGTCTCTTTTGCTTTATAAACACAGCACAAGCACAGTTTCATACAGGCACAAACAAAAGGATAAAAACAAAATAAATAATAGAATGTTACTGCTCACCTTCATTTGATATACATGTATATCTAGATTCAGTTAAGTATGCAGTAATTCACAGTGTTTTAATGCTGCTAATTTTTTTAATGGGCACTTAACGCAGTGGCTTCTGCACTAATTGGGTGTAATATGCGGTACATATATACATACATAAAGCACTAGCAAAGTTGCAAAGATACAAGTCTTTGTAAAAACAAGAAAAAAATAATTTCTTTTAATTTCATTTCTGCTAAATCCAGAGGTTCACTTGAGGTGAATTTCAAAATGTCTGTGTTTGAAAATGTAAAAAAGTAAATTTCTCAGTAAAACACTTATAGAAAAGAATATTTCCCATATATCACGTGTGGTGAAGAGCAAAAAAAATCTAGATATGTAAATGCTCTCCTGGGTTTTAATGTTATCTGGAAAAATTAGGAAACAGAACGATTTAATGCATTTTACATCTATTGAGATATTGTTCTGTTTGGCAGCCAAACAAAGCCTCAGCTGGAGTGGGAGATAAAAGCAGACCAAGATACAGAGATGTATGTATGCTTCCTTTTGTTTGAGCAACAGAAGACATTTTGAACTGCAAAGCTTCGTGACATATCTGCTGCTCAGAGGAGGAACATCATAGTCGCACAGTGTCACCGAGAAAAACACAAAATAAAACTCGCAAAAGAAAACCAAACGGGTAGACCACAGTGCAAGGAGTAAGATAAACAGCAAAGAATATCTATGAGCCAAATGCTAAAATATGACATGCTTTGTGGAGGCACTACAAAGACTCTCATGTGGGAGTTGATAAGAACTCTGAGATATGAGAAAGTGTGGTGGCGAATTCTAACATTAATATTCCATAGCAGCAGTTTCACTGCAGGGTCATGACAAAACACAAAATCAACTAATTACAACAAAGCGTGATTCTGCAATAAAATCATGGAAAAATTACTGTTCAGCATATTTATTTGTGAATCTGTGTGTTGGTGTGCGGGTGTGTGTGTGTGTGTGGGTAATTGAAGTGTTAATATGCATGTTCGTCACTGAGGATTATCCTCTTGATTAACTATATTATCTGGATCCGTATAAGTCTACAGATGAGTGGGTTAAAGAGCTCTCCAAGTGATTAATCAACCAATGTGTGGGTGTTTCCATGATTTAATAATCCAAAGGACCCCACCTCCTGCTTCAGGAAATGGCGTCACCTTCTTTATTTGCAAAGTGTGTTGGATGGTAGAAAATAAAGCAACTGGAGGGAGATTTGAGACATTTTAGAAATAACCCTATAAGTAAAAAAATTATTTTATTTAATTAATGACATCAGTTTAACTTTTAGATTAATTAATCTCAAAGAAAAGCATTAGGGTCAAGTTTATACTTTATTATTTCAAACAAAATATATTCTTGGGGTTTTGCTTCTCAACCAATGTAAAATATGGTAAAATAGTTACTGGATATTAAATAGTCAATATTTTTGAGGCATCGTATTATTTAAATGGCTTTTAGGTTTATATCCTGGCAAGCCAGGGTAGCTTTGCAATGCTTTTGTAATTAATATTATATTAGGGTGATGTTCACCAAACAAAACATGGTGCTTACTGAACCTAATGCACCAATCACAAAAATGACAGAATGTGGCATTTAAATAACACTCACTTTGCTCACTCCATACTGTTACACTACCAGCAGCAACATGAACCATTTATACAAGATGGGTCCATTGTTGTTTAATATTGCTCACACCAAAACTGATCCTTTCATCTGAATGTTACAGCCAAAACCAAGCTTGATTAATTATTTCAATCTTTTTTGGTAATCCGGTGCAAATTTTTGTTGACATTAGTAGCACTTGTGATTTTCAGTTCATACAGCCCATCTGATTTCAGGTTTGACGTGCTGTGTGTTTAGACAGTCTGATTTTAATGGCCCTTAAGATTCCATGCATTTACCATTCGAAACATAAGAGATGGTTGTGTTAAAATCACTTTATTTTTCAAAATACTCAGAGTAGGCATATTTAATGAACTGGTACTTCTTTTTACACACACAGAAAAACACAAAGTTTGCTTTTAAAATGTATTTTAGCGCTATTAACAATAACATAATCCACTACTATCAACTAATATTTCAAAGTTTTGCTTTACAGCTTTTATGAGAGGTACAAAAAATATAGTGAACCATATCACATTTCCACACTCTTTAAGAGATATTTTCAATAATTGCTATAAAAAGGAAGCAGCCCCATAATCCTTCCTAACCCGGAGCAAGTGTATTCATATATTTGTGAGCACATCTTGGCCAGATGTCCCATGTGCATTGTTATTGCTGGGAATGGTACCTATAGCACCATTACCATAATTGCCTTACTTGTTTCTATTATCAAACATTCACATTTTCTAGTTTACTCACAAGAAAACCACACAAACGCAACACAATCACCACAGGCAAGTCAGTCAAATCAGCAGCAGATACAGCAACACAGATTACAAACAGACCAAAGAGACATGAATGTGAGAAACAAAAAGAAATAAATACAGAAAGATGAAAGGAAGGCAGAAGTGCGAGGCATGAGCAAATAGAAAAAGGTAATAGTTAAGAGACAGAAGGAAGCAGAAAGTGAGAGCAGCTGGAAGGAAACACATTGAGGAGGGAACCGATACAGGCATCAGCAGGGTTAGAGGAGAACGACAGAATGAGAGATGGGTCTTGGCAGAGAAGACCATCTATCTTTCTCTTCTGCTGCCATCAGCTTTCTTGACACAAACCCAGACAATTGGCCATAACTGTCCGCATGTGTTTATCTGTAGATAATACCAACATACACACACACACAGAAAAACACAGACACCACCCACACCCTGATGTGTTGCTAAATAGAATAGTAATCAAGCTATTCATTAGCGCAGTAACAAAGGCCATTACTGGCTAATCAACGATCTTCAAACTCAATCGAGAAAAGCTAATAGAAATTTAATCCAACAGTGCGCCTGGCAGTGGGGGAAGTTTGTGTGTGAGGGTGTGTCTGTGTTGATATTAGACAAAATAGTTAGCCTATTGTGAGAACACTTTGTTGCTTTAAACAATTAACATAGAGAATTAGAATACTAAAATAATACTATTTAGAAATAAAATACAAAAACAAACTGTTGCGCTATATTTTTTGAACAGAATGCTTTTGACAATGCTGGACGTATATACTGGATAATGTAGATGTTATTGACTGCTATAAAATGGAAAACATATGATTCATAACGATACTCCACATTTGCTAAATAGCACTCCAGTGCAAAGAAGGTGAAATAATTATTTCTAAACAAGGGTAAACCATATTGCTGAATGAATATTAGCAATATTCATTCAGCTAACTTTGGGGTTCATAAGTATTCAGCTGCATTTACTCTGACAGACATAACTAATACATTCAGAAATAACCAGGTTAATAACTACAGTCAAGCTTTGTGTGACTTGATCTCACAGAATGCTGCTCAGTAAAAATTCATCCAACATGCAACCAGCATTATTGGCATGTATAACGAGCATGCATGACAAAATGTAATATACTACCAAGTAGTCCTTAGTGATTAGTAATTTTGCCCACATTGATATTCTTATCAAGATATGACCGTTTACCTAAACTTACTGATCTGTCAAAGACAGCTTTAATCAGAGGGGCAGCCAAGAGGTCAATTGTAACTGCAGGAGCTGCAGAAGGAAAACCAGTTAGAAGCAACAAACAAGTTAAAATTGATGTGAAGGTTAACCTTCAATAAGAACAAATATCCTACACATACAGTCAGAGCTATAGTGGCGCGGTGAACATCGAAGCATATTTATGTGTTAGAAAAGCATAACCTATAAAAAAGACTTGCGATTGGTGTTCAGGTTTGCTCTCTTCTTGATGGGACAGAGAGTGAGCAACTAGAAAAGCTTTGATATTTTTTGTTTGTTTGTTTAGTAACAAAACAAAACAGAAAACAGAAATTGTGAAGCATGAAGCTACAGCTTATATTGCCTCTATGCTAGAATTTTAAGTCAAATCTAAGAGTTAACATAAAAATAAAAAGTTCAAACCATTTTTGCAAAATTCAATTTCAAACAACTTTCACTGTAACATTTGTCATAATATTGGATGAAAAGAAGAATGAGAAAAAAATGGTCAAAAAAAGCTTAAGATGCTGTCTTTCATTCCACCTGAATTATATTTTACTTTGTTTTGGTCTATCCAATAAAATCCCATTAAAATACAATTAAGTTAAGGGTTGAGACATGACAAAATGTGAAAATGGTATAAATACCAAGGCACTGTAGATCATTTTAAATCCTCATTTCTAACGATAGTTCTACAATTATACTTGTAGTAGTCTTTTGCCTGCACATCTGGATTTTATAAAACAGCCTGAGGTACAGATATTAAAGATTCAGCCTCTCTGTGAATCTTTAAGCATCACCTCTTAAGAAGTGTAATTTACAACTGTACAAGTAGTAACTATTGATTTGATAAAGCAAGCTGAAACAAATGAGATTTGTAGGGCACACATAGTGTGTGTGTTTGTGTTCATTCTCTTTAATTCACTTCCTCCAATTTGGACATTAAACCTTCTAGTTGGCAGCATTCTAGGAAATACAAATGGCCACATTTTTGTGCCAAGAGGACCTTACTTAATTGTCCTTTCAACTTTAAGATCTATACAACACACCCTCATCCCAACACCGTGTTTCTTCCTAACAGCACCTTTTCCACATAAATCTAATTTCCTTTTCATCCACTCCACCATAAACTACATTTTTCCAAACACTGCCTCTGCAATAAAGATTTTGTTTATGTGTTTAAATGTAGAAGGAACATTTAACAATAAGAGTAAGAGTAGTGCAGTCTGCGTTTAGGCTGCAAACAAAAACACCATGCTTAATAATTGAACAAATGATTTAAAGTACAAATAAAGCAGCAAATAAAGCCCTTTCTCAAGCATAAGTGCGGCAAGCTGACAAGCACATAAGCAGACGTGTAAAGACAAGATTTTGTAAAATTATGTCAAACACAGTCACAAGAAAACAGACTGTATTTAAGATAAAATGTCAACATTTGTGCTGGAACCCATAACACTTGGTATGAATAATCAATGCATTACTTCCATTGTGTGATGTGTGCTCTCCAACACACATCACACACATCCACCAACAATATCTTTGTACCATTTCACATCACTGTCTTAATTGGCCATATGTCCTGGTGTTTCCGTCTGCGTCTTCTCCACGCTTGGGAGGTGATTAGGACAGTTCTGCTGCCCAGTGCTTCTGTGGGGAATTCACTGCAGCCAGCACCACCACAGCAATACGCTGCGAGTGGCCAGACTGGCAGATTGTGCAGGTTAACATAAGGTCACTATGGATATATATGGGACGGAAGGCGGAGAAGTATGCTTGTGTACACGTGCGTGGGTGTGTATGTGTGTGTGTGTCAACATGGGATTTCAGAAGCTCTGACAGCTTAATTAATTAGATCCAAGCAAATGACATAAAGACCCAATTAACCGTGCTGACATAACTGGGTTGCCATCAACAATAACCCCTTAATGAAGTTCTGGAAAGACACATCAGATGAAATCTAGTTCAGAGTAGGAGTGGATAACTTTTTTCAGGTTTTTAAGCATTTATATGTTGAACAATGACAAAAAAAGGAGTGCATAGTAACTTTTTTCTACACCATTTCATTGTAGCTCTGTACCGTATAAATAGTTCAAACTTTCTAAAAGCTGTGACAGTTTTCCCTGCTGAGACCAGCATCCCAACAGCATAAAACCTAAAGGTTTTATTGTGAAAAAGATGTTTTAAGAGTGATGTTTCATTATACATTTCTGCCACACATCATTTTTTTTGTATATAAAGCAAAAATTCACTTTAATGATAGCAGATCTTCCTTTGTGTTTGCTGTGCCCTCTATATAACTTGTGGTAAACTTTACACAGAACTTCTTATGAACTCCAACTTCAAAAAATGGTTTCCTTCTTGCCAGTCTTACACTGTTGCCAAATTTGACCGATGCACACTTAATAATTGTCCTGGCAACAAATTCAAGCATTTACTTTGTGAACCCCTGTAGCTCCTCTAGAGTTAGGAAGGACATTTTTGGTTGATTGAAAGGAGCTTTATAAAATATTGTAAGATTAGGACGTTGTCTCATAATCTAAGATTCCCCTCAGCTTCTCCATGTTTTTATCTATCTCATATGTTTTGTGATATTTAAGATACAGTTAATATACTAATATTATCCAAAAACAAAAATCTTGGAGGCTTACTAGGAACAGGTGCATTTATTGTGAGATTTTGTATAGGAATCTGAGAGGAAAAAGAAAAGGAAGAGGTTACATGCAAATATACGGCACACTTTTTTTCATTTGCAAATAAAATTTTCCTTCCACCTAACAACCATGGACCATTTTGTATTAATCAATTTCAAAACAAATCCTAACAAAATATACTGATATTTGTAGTTGGATCGGATTAACTAAGACATGTACTACAGCATACAGTATTGGATATTGTGTTTTGAACTGGTTTTACAAGCATATGGTCTCTAGCTAACTAAACATATTCAAATTAAGGCACACTGCAGATTTAATAATTATTTATTTCATGTCTTCTTTGTAGGAAGAAGACATATTATATATGTTGTGTATCAGAGAGTAGGAAATAGTTGAATACTCTCCAAGGTGTCCAGTACAGACAGAATCGGGACACAGGAGGACGCCTATTTGGACTGGGACAGCTTAACAGAGAGCTATTTATAACCTACTATTCTGCTGCAACGTGGTACAAGTGATGATGTATGACTTGCATGTATGATACATGAGTGTTTTGTTACTCAGCTGTGACTTCTTTTTGTTCTTGAGTATTTTCACACTGCATCATTTATTATGCAACACCCAGACATGCACTTTTTAAGGACTCACAAATCTTACCTCTGCCATGTTTACCTGAAATCTAACCAAGGTACATAAGAAGATGGTTAGCAGAGGCAAAAAGGGAAGTAGCTCAGCACTAAAGGAGGTCACAGATGTTCTGAACAGAAAGCTTACATCGGCGTCTCCGGAGTGCAGACAAACACACATGTGCGCACCCCTACTCATACACGACACCGTGTTACCACTGAGATTTAACACTGGTGCAGATGCTTCATAGTGATCTATCAGACTCACCCTCTACCGTCAACATTCAAGAGTGGAGAGGTGAAAAGATGGATGAGGAACAGTCTCTAGAAAGTGTTGGAAAAAGAAAAGGTATTTCCACAGCAATGCTGAAGCAGGAAAAGAGAGAGAGAGGAGGTGAGGCTGTGATAATGGTGAAGGAGGAAGAGGAAACAAGAGGCAGATAGCTGTGGGTGATCCATTAAAACTAAGTTGACAATGTCAACAGATGGGGAGAGCAAGCAAGGAAGGATGGGACAGAGAGGGAGCAATGGAGAAAAAGACCCCAAAGGAATAAAAACAGAAAAGTGAAAATATAATGAAAATGTACAAAAAACAGATGCGGTATTTCTATGCCATGTCAGAAACTGGGAAGAGAAAGAGCAGAAAAAGATGGAGTGGTAAAAGGGTGGAAAAGGGAGTAGAAAGGCTAGCTGTGGAAGATATGCTGAAGTAATTTATTAGGCTCCCACGCTTGGGAAAACAACAGCAGGAAAGTAAAAGCCATGTGAGGAATGCAAAGGCGAGAGCTAAGGGAATGGTGCAGAAAAAATCAGCAAGACAATGAAGGTAGGTGAGAGTAGTAATTTGGACCACAATGCACATGTTAAAAATGTGTGTGTGAAAACGTGTGCGTGTGAATGCGTGTGAGCATGAAAAATCCAACATTAATACCAGCTTTTGTTAATTTTTCCAACTCATTTCTTCACGAAGAGGAGCCAGGCATTACATCGTGGAACTACCACTGTGGAAGATTGATTGATGGTCTGTCCTTTGGAGACATGGTGCAGGTGGTTGGTGAGTTGATGGGAAAAAGATGTGCAGGAAGCACAAAAAAGAAGCGAAGACTCATGACTTAGAAATGGAAGTTTGAAAAGCATGAAAAAGACCACAAAAGACTGTGTGGGAATGACAAAAGCCACTGTGGTTGATACAGAGGACGATCCTGGTCCGTTGGGTGAATTACATGACTCGTGTGGAAACTAATCCAAAGTATTTTTAAAATGTTTAGGACACAAGCTGTTTAAGAATACAATATATATGACACCAGGGGTTTGTTATCAATGCAGACATAAAAGCAGATGAGCCTGATCTGTGAATCTAGGAAGCAGAGACAAATTTCTCCAGTGGATCATTAAAACACAGAAAACATGGAGACTTTTTTTTTTAATATTCCTCATCATTGTTTTCTATCTTATCCAAGTTCTCGTGTCCAACACCTAGGGGCCTACTGGGTATTTGATTGCTTACAAAATGTACAATTAATTTGTTTCTTCCTGAATTTGAAAACCAAATATTAATGAAGAAGAAAGAAAGCAGAACAGCCACTACACTGATACACAGAAATATGCAAAATAATTAATGAGAAAACCTTTTCAGAAAATACTCACTTTCTGGGAAAACAGCACTGATGGGTTAAGATGAGAGTGTTTGAGTGATAAAATTGGAAAATAAAGCCCTTGACTCAAATCAGGAAAAGACAAGTTGCAAAAACACACAACTCCACTCAACGGCTCAGACATGTGGAGCGAACATTTCCCCAAACAGATGCTGACCCAGTAACAGCTGGAATTAAAATCAACACCTAAAAAACCATCAGGTAAAAGTTCAAAAGGGAGCCACTTTGAGCTTGTCATAGAGGGAATAAAAAGTTTGTAATATAAAAAGATTGAACTTACAAAAACATACTGACATCCAATTTATTTGTTATTATGTGTCTCTAGGTAATTCTTACACTTTAATTTAACATACTTTAAAAAGAATTATGAGTGGACCATTACACTGACACATTAACCTACTGAAAGTTTATTAAACACTAAATATTATTTACTGACCATATTAATATGCTATAGAGTCTTTGAACTTAACACAATCCTACAAAGACATTTTATAACAGTTTTGGGAATTTTGTTAGGTCTGTTATAGTCATCATTTTACCTATAACTTTTTTTCCTGCAGCAGTGAGCCAGTGTTAAAATGACTGACAAGTTATTAAATTATAGAACAGCCTTCTACAGGCTCATGGGTCAGTGCAGTGAAAGTTTTCATGTCTCTGCTCTCTGTATTTATGTCCATGCTGTTTTGCGCCTTTGGACAATGATGTATTTTGCCTTTTCTACTGAGCTCTCCTGTTCCCCAAGAAGTAAAACAAGAATGTTCACAAAGGAATGAAAGAGAATTTGTGCATCTCAGGTGATGCATAATTCATAACAGTCTCAAAAATAAGGAAACTTGTTAAAGTAAGAAAGCCGGTTAATAAAGGGCCAAACAAATTCCATATATAAAATAAATTAAAACTTCTAAATGAGACTAATTCAATGTGACATAGGGCACATTGATTGAAGAGTCAGGGCAAATCTTTATTCATGTATTTTTTAAAGCCAATAATTTCATCTTTAATGTAGACCTGCCTTTGACAAGATTGCCTGATAATATGTTACCAGGTGACATATTTAAAAACACACATGCAATGCAAACATTAAACTACTAAAGAAATAAATTTAAGTGAGAAGAACAGATTAAGATAAAATTGAGAAAAAACATACGTAAAAACTCCTCAAACTACTCAATGGACTTCATCAAACTTATCAAAACATAGATATAAACATAGTGAAGAATCTTTTAGCTAAATTTAAAACGGCAAAGTGTAAAAGACTAACCAATAAGTTAAAGAATGAGGAAAAAAGTCACCAAACACAATCTAAAGGAACATTTTCAAACTTGTTAGTCATGGTGTTAGAGCACTAAGTACTGACCATGATGCAAAGTCTGCAGCCAGGCAGTTTCTAAAAGTACCTTTTGTTCCTGCATAGGGCTTTGGGGAAACCCACAGTCCATTGGCCCAAACACAGTTTACGCCCTGGAAACATCACCAGCTGGTAACAGGTCTAACACAGCAATAGAAAACTATGCATACTCAAGCACTATGTTTGTATATCTCAAAGCTGATTCACTGTAAAGTGTAGGAGTTCTGATGACACTCCATAATCATTAGAGCATGAAGAGGCTCTGAGCTGCTTGGGGGCATGCTAATCCTTTTTAATTGACTCTCAAACTCTCCAGTGTTATTAAAACCACCCAATAACAAAATCAGCTTTGCTTTATTAGCTTGGTCAGATGAATTATTTGAGACCATCCTGTTCTTTTGTGTTGCATTCTTCAATTCATTTACTATTCATGAATGAATGAGAACTAACCTAAAGAGAAATATCTTACTTGTCCACACCAATAGACCTTTTTATTCAAGTTTTTCTAAGAGATTAATTGTACAACAGAAAAAAATAAAACTGCCCAAGTAAAACTAATAACACAAAGAATTGAGATTCTACTCACAGTGTTACAAGAAAGTGTCCACACCTCTTCACCTTATGGAATAAAATCAATTTGATGATGAATTTTCAATTCTCTGTACACAATATCCCATAATGTCAATGCAAAAACAGGTTTCTAGAAAGATGTGTAACTTTATTGTTACAATCTTAGTGATACATGGCACTTGGAGTTCTGACAAGAGAAGTTTTTCTAACCATAAGAATCTTCAGGATAATTATGCAAAAATTCTATTAAATTAAATCTTGCAAAAAAAAAAAAAAGCCTTTCAGACTTCAACAACCGTAAATGCTTCACACAACGGTTGTTGTGTGAAGCACAACAACCGTTGTGTCATTTTGCCACAAATGTGGATCAGAAAGTAGCAGAGCATTACTTGAACTAGTAGCTCCCCAGGAGAATATTGCTGTACCAATGTTTCACATGTGGTGCCATCAGACATAGATACTTTTCAAAGTCAAGCGAGAATAAAAAAAAGTAATTGCACTGATGATAACCTCCTTTTATAATTCACTTAAGATTACGTTAGCGAATGATGATGTGATGTGAATGAAAAGCAATTAATTGGCAGCAATTATTTAAAGCCCAGGCTTATTAAAACTTTTTCAGCCCTGGTCTCAGATGAGGAATTTACTATCAAGTGGATAAGTATATAAAATTATCTCTCAATTTCTACCAAAAGCCAAATTGAGAACCAATGCTAAATGCTGAATTATTTCACAAATTACTGTTTGATGTTCATTTCATTCCTCTATTATAAATCAACTTGTACTAAAAACTCTCACACAAATTACAAATTAAAAAGCTTTTTTTGTTGTCCAAGAAGAGTTACAAGGTCTAAGAACTTCCCAAACTCAACAGAACAGAAACAAATTTTGTTATTTGACAACTCCGCACTGAGTGCCAAAACAGTGTGCTCATTCATCTGTGACAACACTGTCAGGATTGCTAAGGGCAACAGGGGTAGCTGCAGCACACTCTATGCAGTCATGTCACCGTCACTCCTCAGATTTGTCTCGAACTATGTCAAGAGAGACAAGAGGGATGGAAAAAACTAAGAGATTATGAGAATGACAGAGAGGCAGCACATTCTAAAAAATCACAAGCAAGACAGGTAAACAATATAAGGTAAAAAAAGACAGAAATAATAATTGAGAGAAATGAAAAATATATTCATAGGTAAAAATTTTGTCACACAGGGAACCTGTAGCTTCAGCTCAAGTGAAAAAAATTGATTGAAAAAAGCCTTTTTTACATTGACACATGTAGAACTCTTCCAGTAGATGTTTGAAAGAGATGAGGCCGAAGACACACAATCGCACCAATCCCCAAAGAAGCTTTTGAGCAGGTAATGAGAGGGAAAAGATTGGGTCCTTCTAATTTGGGAGTGTGCTGGGAGGGTGAGGTGATGAGGGGGATCCACACAAATACCTTCATTGCTGACATACTTCTGAATGAAACACCCACTCAACCCTCAATCTACACACACATAAAAACATCCTTTCTTCAAAACAACTCAAACCTCAGACCGCAGAGAGCTAAAAGAGTGAATGATCATTGGCCTGCATATTTCCTACCCACTTCAAGTAGCGAAAGAAAAAATAATGTGAGTTAAGTTGTCAGTGAAGGAAGAAAATACAGAGTGCCTGTATAACGGGAAGTTTCCATCTTTGTATTTTAATTGATAGTTCCTGGAAGTGGTCTAGCTGATGGACATATTTAATGTAAGTGCTGTTGTTGGAGTCAACATAAGAGAAAAAAAATAGCTTCTACATTCATTGTGAATGCAGTACCATCTTTTCAAAGGTATTCGCAACACAGAAACATACTTTTTAAGAACATACTGTATTTTAAAGCACAGACATATGTTTTGAATGTGATGGTCGAGCGCTAAGTGAGAGCAGTACAGGTTCTGAAAATGAAAATAAGAAATCTCAATCTGTCTGCATTTGAAAATGCACAGCACATCTCTTACTGCAGATTTAACTACAAGACTTGGGAGAAAAAGTTAAGAAGAATTAGTATAGTACACGGTTACTTGAATGTGTGATGGATTATTTGATGGAATACTTGACTAGTAAAATATTTGAGACCTGCAGCTCTAAATATTACTCAATTCACTCGACTGTCCTCCATTGTTAGCATGCCCCCAAGGACTGTAAGTGTGATGAAAGTTTGATCAGATGACTGCCATGTTCTTGTGTGGTCGTCTGTGTACAGTCCATATTATTGTGACCAGTGATTTTGAAATACCATGTATGATGCACTAGAATTACCATTATTCATGTAGAAAAAGATATTACCCAAAGTAATTTAGGTTATTCTTTTTCTTTTTGCAGTTAGCAATCTTAACCATTATTCCTAATTAGGGTGTGGTAGAAAAAAAGCAAAGCTTACATTGGTTTGTCAAGGTACTACGTAGAAAATGTAGAAACGTAGAAAACTCATCAAAAAGCTAACATTAATGGCAATCTTAGGAGAGCTTAAAGATTCAAAAAGAAAGAAAGCTATAAACTTGCAAAGAAAAAAAAACAACTAATGTTCCAGCTCTATGTAGCCGATCCAATGGCTAAAGAGTGCAATTTGCCTCATCCCTGAAATTAAGTACACCTTATCAATAATATAAAAAGATTACACTTCCCACACTACACTAAACATTTGCAGTTCCTGTGCAAATGTTTGGCATTTTTACACTTAGCTAAGGTGGAATGAGAGATAAACCATGATTTATATCCACTTGTATCCCACTTAAAAGCGAGTGGGCAGAAATATCTAATGCATAATTTGATCTTTATGTGGTGACTATAATCTTACTGCATGTTGCCAACACCCAACCACACCACAGTTACATCTAAAATGAAACAAAAGCTGCTCCATTTCATCTTCCTCATTTGGAAATTACTCTTCAATGATAAACCAGTGCAACAGCATTTTGATAAGCTTAACATCGTTTCAATAATTTACCCAGGTAGTTGAAATAAAAAAGAGATTGCTGACTAATCTGTGGATTATGGTGATGATTTCTGACAGAGGTTGGGGATCATCATAAAAGTGTGGTGAGAGATGAGCTGTGGAGCTTACTATGCCAGCTCAAAGAGGATTAAGGTAAGTATCTATTGGGGAAGCAGCATTACAGAAATTGTTTTCTGTACACAGAAAACAGCCATACAACCACAAACGTAAATACACTCAAGCAAGGCATACAATTGTGTACGCATTTTCTATTGATGCAATTTTAATTCCTGGGGTTCAGAGGTGAAAACATTTTGTTTAAAAGAAAATGCAAATATGATATTACATATTTTCAACCCTGTATTGTTCAGAAATTCTAACTATGGACAAAGAGAAATACAAATAGAAATAGCCTTCATTGTTCCACAGGAAAACACTTAAGGTGTAACATCAGATTTATGTTCACACTAAAGAAAACAAGTGCTAACATTATATGAAAAAGAAAATTAATAATAATAATAGTGCAAGATATTTTTTCTAATGAATGACAACAGTAAAATTGTGCAGAACTGGCTTGGCCAAACAACGATGAAGCAATGGGTGTGTTTTGTCAGCCAAAACCGCACACACACACACAAAAAAAAAAAAAAAACTTGTAAAAGCACAGGCGAGGTCAATTTGACCCCTCAGGGACCGCGCACAGTGTAAAAAACTCAAGCGGAGTCCACTCCGACCCCTTGGGCAGGGCTAAAGATTAGATTTTGAGGTCTTTGTGGTCAAGTTAGCAGATTGAATTCTTCCTCAGATCACAAACTGTTTTAAAGATTTTTTTAACCATTAAATTGAAATCCATTTCAGGTCTGACTATAATAAAAGTTTCATAGTTGGAAGGACAGCTGATCAAAAAAGAGATACATATAGATATACATTATGTTCAGGATAACTGATCACTTTAATATACTGTGGGAGTTTATGAGTTAAAGACAAGTGTGTGCATCTGAGAGTGCAGTAAAATGTATTGGTTCTGAGAACTGAAGTTGCACCCACATGATCACAATCAGAATCAGTTTTGCCACCCAAGATTGTGCACAGAAATAAATAAACAAGCAGATATGGATTTATTTATTTAAGCGCCTGTAGCAGTCTAAGACCAGTCCTCGAGATCTACCATGCTGCAACTTTTAGATGCATTTCATATCCAACCCACCTGAATTAACTTTAAAATTCCCTCATCAGCTCTACAGAGGTCTGGTACTGACCCCTTAATTTTATTCAGGTGGATTGGAGAAAAATTTATCTAAAAGTTGCAAGGCAGTAGATCTTGAGGTCTTGACTCCTGGTCAATAGGCTTAGGTTGTAGGAGTACATGTTGCCCCCTTTTTCTCACCCAACTATATTTTCCTACAACTCTCCAATTTTGCATTATTTGTGTTATTTAGGATAATAACTGTATGTTCTCTTTGTTTCTTTTACTCTTTATAGAAGCCACACCCAGTCTGGTAATTCAGTTTAGCTGTGACTCCTTCCTGGAAGGGGGCAATCAGTTGAGTTAGTGCTGTCAACAATCTGTTCTCCTTTTATAAATGATCCATCTGGCATTGTATTTCACTGTTTATCACTGTCTCTCTCCAAGACATGGACACTGGCTGAGTTTCAGCTGTCATAGGTCTTCGTGCTTCCTCTTGTCCTACAATACTGACTTGAAATCTGGCTCAAAGCTCATCTGCTGAGCTGTGTATCTCTCCTAAATGAAGTCACTAAAGCAGCTACTACATACTTTTCTTTCAAATGCTAAGAACTTCTGGATCAGTGCTACTTTGTTTTTTGTGTGTATGATCTCTCCTTGAAAAAACAGAGCACAGTGAACACAGTATGCTATCAACCACAACTAGTCAGTTGTGGTTGATAGCCACTCACAGTGAGCATAGTTCTGGTGGAAGTTTCTTCCTGTTAAAGGGAGTTTTCATTTCCACTGTTCTGTATGTGAGATTGCTTCAAAGTCAATGACACAAAGCAAGTAACGTTTTCACTGCATGCTAGGTTTACTTAGATAGAAAACTTTTTAACCAATATGAATAATAAGCAGAGCTTGAGTGCAGTTTTTGATAACTAGGATCAATTTGGAATGCATGCAATTTTATCCGTATGATCGGATTGAACTGACATTTCTTTTTTTTATATAACAGTACATTTTGTAAATTGGCACAATATGAAAAATACTGAATTGAGTTGAAAATAACCATTTACTAATAGGCTAATCATAAATATATTGATAGATTTATCCTGCAAAATAATCAGTAGTTGCAGTCCTACTCAGCTTACTCTAAATATATGAAAATGAGGCATTTATAAGCATTTTGTCTCACTTAAACTGATACTTTCTGACAGACAAGTCTATTACAGTTTTCATCACACAATCTCACATATACACAAAGGTACACAAAGATGCCCAAATGATTAGGCAAATACTTTTGTCCAAGCCTACTTGACACTGTTCAACTTGAGCATTTGTTAGAAAAATGGCACCAATGGTCATTATGAAGGTTTGTTTGTCCATGAGTGGGATAACCTCCTCGGGCCTCACTAATGCACAGATGTGTCAGTTACCCCCTGGGAAGATGTGTGAGTGTGTGTGTGTGCGGCATGCTTGAAGATGAAATGGCTTTCTTTTGCAATCCTTGAGCTACAAAACAGCAGTAGCGGGCATATCTCCAGTAGAACATTTTCTGAATCTTACATTTGAATGACTGGTTTTATAGAAAATCCACACACACACACGCACGCCCACGCACGCCCACGCCCACACACAAAAACATGCTACACACCCCAATGAAGGAATTAATTGTTTTGTGGTTTAAATATGTTATGCCACAGTACATTTAAGGAGTGGTCAAAAGCCATTATCTCAGTAACTGCATTGATTTAGAGGGTGGATTAAGTGGTTAAGAATGTGACAGGAACTTGACCAGGCTCCAGAAACATATCAAGTTACTGTCTGACTTTTGTGTATGCATTAGTGTGTGCGTGCTTGTGCTTTAGTGACACGTGGAGCGCCTGTCACCACACATTGATGTGTTTATTTCGCTGCAGTTGGGGTAATCTCTCAAAAACAGAGACAGATGCAGACAGGCACACACACAGGAGCATGCAGAAATCTATAACTCCACCTGTCGTGTGCAGTCCACTGACTCTCCTTACCCCCTGGGGTCACACGGACTCTTTTAAGTTATAAGATATATGTATTATCGCTGTCAGTTTGCTGCCTTCGAGTCCTAATGGGTCTCGCAACATTTGTGCGGTATGTATACACTTGAACTGACTGTGGCTCAGTTCCAAATTTCAAACAGCTGCTCACCTTTAGCACAGCTACTTCAGGGTGTTATCTGTCGTTGGACTTGAGATCTCTGCGATGAAAAAAAAAAAACACTAAACCAAACTGTGAGGATACTTTATGGAAAGTAAACGTTCAGCTGCAACTTTTGACAGTCCACTGAATTTACAGACTCTTTAATCAAGAATATTTAGCTGCATCTGTATGATTTCCTAATATCCTAACTTGTCTCCCAAAGTAGGATCAGAATGCCAGGTATAAAAAAATATGTAGTAAAGACTTTCAGTTCACAGAAAAGGTGTTGTACAAGGAGAGTGAAAATGAGGCAGATGCATGTAGACATTTTCTTTGCCGTCTGGAATTAGTTTGACCCCGACCTCTGAAAGCTAGCAGTTCTGGAGCACTTAAAATGATCTTTTAAACTTGTCCTTTTGTGTGCTTCTAGTCATGCTGTAATGCATTTTTTTCATCATATATATTAAATGCACACATATTGCATGTGACAATAGGAGAAACGAGTTGGCATGTGTCTGCTGTTATACGTTTTATGAGTATGAATGTAAATTTTAAGCATGTTTGTTTGGGGAGTAAAGACTTTGCTTCAGCATGTTGACAGTCAGGCACCAGCTGGGCAGTAAGACATGGATATCACATATCAAGTCATCAGGCCCATCACATTGACAACTTTACAGCAGTCGTCAACTGGTCCAAAAGGCGACTGTGGTCACTAATATTAGAACGTTTTTAAGAGAGGTCACAGGACACCAAGAACGAGAGCTGTCAATTTAAAAAAAGTGAGAGAAAGAGGATTCAAGTTGTAAACATTATGCTCTGTCCATAAAGCAGAGATTCTCCACTGCATGTGCTCATCCCGCCCACGTGCAGAGATGTTAGGTAAATCATATGTTTTTTTCTTCTCCAGTTTCGAGTCAAGTTCTAAGACATGGAAGTCTGAACTCATGTCCAAAGTCAAAACTTGCATATTCCAAGTCAAGCCTCAAGCTATAGACTTTGAATTTAAATTTAATTGATCTTAGTCAAATTAGTTTAACATTTATGTAAGTAATAGTAAAAATCAATAATCAATTCCCATTACATATGAATGCTTCTTAAAAAGTGAATATATCTGGCAAAAATGTGCAGCAAACGCAATTGACCCCAAATGTTAAAAGTGCTGCCTTCACAGCAAATATTGTTATTCAGAAGAACTTTGGTCATATTTTCTATATTAACTTATCTCTTTTTGAAACAATGTCTGTAAGAAAATATGCATTTCTTAGGCTATTATTTTAGTGTGACACTGTTTATAGCTGCATATTTTTTTCTCAGATAAATAAAAAATACCTCAAATAAAAAGGGTATTTCTAGGAATACAAGTGCACATACTAGCTATACTAGCTCCTTGGGAGCTCTCAATTTTTCTCTTCCATAACTTGATATAAAGATTATCCTGTGTAAAATAGGTGGAAGATATTTAAATGGTAAATGGTCCAGAGGACTAGAGCGGTTTACTACATCCAGTCATTCACCCAGAGACACAGAGATTTGTACTGCAGCCACAGCTGCCCTGGGGCAGACTGACAGAAGAAAAGCTTCTATGCAATCGGCACCAATGGGCCTTCTGACCACCACCAGCCGTCAAGGGGGTTCAAGTACACAAGTGGAGAATTTTCAGCTAAAAAATTCAAAGCCATTTGTCATTATTTGCGTTAGAGTCTGAATTACAAGTCTTTCACGAGTTCATAAAGTCAAGTCTAAAGTCATTATATTTGTGACTTGAATTACACTTAAGTAGACACTTCACCTTTTTGGTGACATCAACAATGATCAAAACGATTCAAAAACAGATTCCAAAGTTTTGGGTGCATATATCTATATTGATTGAATATATTAAAACAACTTTATCATCAGTTTTATTGCAAAAGCAATAAAACACACAAAAAATATGATAAACCTTTTGTCCCTATTGTCTATCCCTGGATTGCCTACACAGTTGTTCTTCATAGAAGTAGGAAAAATATATATATCCATAAAAAAATAAAATAAAATCTGGAGAAACTGTAGCTAGGGCCTAAGGGAGCGAATAAAACTGAGAACAACAGAGCTGATGGCAAAGAGAAAAGATGTGATAAGAACAGAGAAAAACAGAAAATCAAGGGCAATAAAAAAAATAGTCAGGGTTACAACCAAGGGTCTTCAAATGGTTTTAAATCCAAATCCCTCTAAAGAGCTTCAGCAGACAGACAAGACAGACCAATCCATTTTCCAGAAATCCCATTATGACAGGAGTAAGACGACTGGAAAAGGTAGCAAATTGAACACAATGGAAAAGTAGTTTTATTTTTCTGTATGGTTGTGCATGTGTGTGTCTGTTTCCATACGATTTTTGCTGCACAAATATGTTCAAAGAGTTGTCAAATATAAACTGCAGTAAAAAATGCTGATAAGGCAGGAGTGTTAATGAGTCATTAGTGCAGACACCGGTCTCCGAAGGAACTGAACATGAGTTGATAGGGTGAAAGTAGATGTTAAGACAACAAAAAGACACAAAAACTGACTAATAATCAGGGTTTTTATCTTCGAATGTTATAATGGCAGAATCCAACTAATGCACTTGCTTAAGTTCCCCAAAATAACTAGATGCAATATTGTCAAAGGAGAGGAAAAAAAAAACAGATTTCCCTGTCTTCCTTTTCTTCTATCCCACCTCCATCTTAGATTTTCTCCTACATGCTTTCTCAATTTGTATGCTGATATGCCTTCTCTCTTTTCTCTTTGGGGAGTTATGTACTTAAGTGCAATAGCAAACGACTATCAAACCCTGAGGATGGAAACCTGATTCAGAGAATCCCCATCCTCCTGTGAAGCCTTCTCTAAGTGCACACTTCTCAAAGTGCAGCCTGGGGTCACTGCACTTCCCCAGTGACCAACTGCATAGATGAAATAATGACTTGTCATACATACAGGTACAAACCACCTGAAAGTGAGAAATTAAACAACAATCTGAATAGCAAATAGCTTGGATGTAGATCCAGCACACTAAGAATTAAAGTGACCTAAATGGCCCCAAAATAAATGCCTACTACAGGGTCAACTTTATAAGTTAATGAAATGTGAATGTGATGATGCACTTGACAAATATAATTGTCAAAACACAGTCAAAACAGTGTTCATTGTGTTCAGGTGCTACCCATAAACATAATTAAATGTTTGCCGTAAAAGCCAAAGTGGCAGTTATTCTGTTACAAAGTTTAGGTCACACAAGTGAGCAAATATGTTTGCTTACTTAAAGTAGTCATTTCTAATATGTTTCATGCTGCATAACACTTTAAAGTACCTTGATTATGATTCACCCCCACTGACCTTTTCCAATTTTGTTCCTCTTAAATGGGTTTAAGGTGTCCTCAAATTGGATCTCTGGGGACCCTTAGGGTCTCAGTTCAAACATGTAGCAGAGCTTCTATGCATCCATCAGTCAAAACAGAATTAAGGCCGTTTCTTCCTGTGACAATTCAGTACATTTATTGTTGAATAATGTAAAAGTATGAGTGTTACACATTGTGTTGTATTCCCAAAATTATTTTAGGCAAATCTATCCAAAAAGGCAACAAGTTAGATCATGTATAGCTAAATGTACTGTTGTGGATTACTACAACAGTACTAATACTGTATTGGGATTACATAACAGATTTGTCTTTTTACTTCTATTAAAATAAACAGTATATTATATAATGGTATGTGAAATAGAACATGCAGCATTTCCATGCTGCTCCAGACAAAACACTCTGATTAATCGATTCCACCCCAAAAAAAACCTCAAACACAAAGTACTGCATTTGAGTACTGTATTTCATAAAATTCTTATTTCTGTGGTGTTTCCAGGCTTTTCCCATATGATTACTTCTATCTTTATATATCAGCTTCCATTTTTTTTATTCTGTCACTCTCTTCCATCAATGACTTCCTTCTCCTGATCTCACAGCTTAGTTTCCTTTCAGCTCTGGAGAAGGTTAATGATAATATTGCATTTACCTCAGCAGCTGGAATGCCCTCCGGAGGACGACACTGTAGCAGCACCTCCTGCTCCAACGACACTTCTTTTCCAAGGGGTTCTTGTTCGAATGATTTTTTCAGGTCTGAAGAGAGAAGGAAGAATTTTATAATGACAATCAAGGAATAGCAGCGAGAAAAGCGTTTTTTAATCACGTTAAAAGTAGGTAAAATTTGTGTAGTGGAAAAGAAGCTTAAACTATACTATGTTATATTTTGGTGACGCTAGAGAATTAAATGTTGCATTACAAAGCTACACACCGAATGCATTTTTATTTATCAAATAAACTCAAGAAATATAAATAAGAATTTATAAAATAAAATCAAGTACCACTAAAATATGAAGATAAGGTACCCATGAATAAAAAAAATTTAATAAAGTTAAATAAAATAAAAGAGTAATTCAGCTCTTAGGAAGACCAGTTTAGCGGTTGTGCCATGTCAGTACAAACTAGAGTCTTATCCTCACTCTTGAGTCAGCAGAGACAGACTAACTATAGTTATGTTTTAAGTCGGTCATGCATGCAGTGGCTTCTCACACCTTCCTAGTTTACAACAAGGGAAAACACTTAGCAACAATACTACTGATCTCAAAAGATAACCTGTTGTTGGAATCCACATAAAACCACAAACACTTTCCCATCAGCCACTTTTGCTATGTGGCTTTCTCTTTATAACTATGTACTAAATGTGTGCTCAGTCTCTGTCTTTGTAGATTCCATCTGAGTTCAGGGATCTCCAGCAAGCCAAAGACAATAAATGATTCACATTAATGGTTTGCATGCTGTGATAAATGACAGCATTACAAAGCAGCACAGAATGTGTAGCTTTTCTCCCACTGAATGATTTGAGAGCTCAGATGTTTTTTTCATTCACTTTGAGACGGAAAACGGCTCACATTGGTAGAATTAAACTATTAAGGACATATGCATCTTTCAATCCGCTTTTTCATTTGACTGTTTTCTTAAAATTTTACCACAGTATTTTAATACTTACTGACTTTTTTTTTTGTTGATAGGGACTTCTACCACTGTCATAGTTTAATTATTTCTAGATTAAATTATTTTATATTTACTGAGTGTGAAAGATTAATTCCTTACTATCCGGCTCAGGCTTTTAGTCTGCTGCCTCATGTTACGTTGTAATCACATATGTCTGCTTGGAAAGTTGAGTTTACCACATGTGAAAATAATTAGCGTGTCACAGAAGAAGCTAATAAAGCATACTGTAATGTGAGATAAGTGACAGTGTAGCAAGGCTTAGCAGGAAGCTGTATTTATGGGACCAGTCTGATGATGTGATGGATATCTATAGGAGCAGATGATGAGGGAGAAGTAGGAATGGCTGAAAGCAGAGAACTATTGCTGAGTTTGCTTGAAATATGAGGTTTCATTGTGCCAGTTCTCCCCCGATGATTTGGATTGAAATTAAAGGTGAAACTGGTTCATGACTGATATGTGACTAAGAAAAGCATGTATATATTCTTACCCTGGTGCAAATGATTACTTTTCATCTGTAAGTTTTACGTCAGTTGTTTTAAGGTTGGAGATAAGGTGTTAATTTTCAGTTTGCTTATTGTTTTTTTGTGTGTGGTTAATTTTTTGAGACATCAAAAGTAATTAAGTTGATCCTGGTTAAGTTGAAGGTTCTTACAAAATTAGCCTGCTTATTACACATTACTGCCCAAAGTTAGTGCAACTTAGAGTCAAAAACTTACAACTACGGGTGATAAGTGCCACTTTTTCTTTGGAAGTTGTAAGAACATTGGATAAAATGGTTTTCCAGTTGTTTCTAGCCATTGATCTTGAAAGCAGATTTGAAACTTTACACACTGAGTTTTAGAATCCCTGGTGTGCAATAAGCTAAAGAAAAATGCAGGCAAAAAATGAATTCTGTGTTATAAACTTTTTTCATTTAAAAAAAGGTACACTTAAAGGTGTGAAAAATAACTTGTCTATCCTTTGCCCTTAAGTTTCAAAAGTGTTCAGAAAACTTTCAGGACATGCAGTGTGTACTACATGTCTACCCTTGTGTCCTTTTACTCTGCCGGTTCCCAAGTGTGCTCTTAATCACCTTAAGTGTCAGCAGTAGTTCACCATTTGCAGGTACATCCAGACTAGACAGAATATTTTTTTTTAAATATTGAACTGGTTGACTCCGAGTTGCTGTCAGGGAATTTCATGCGGACGGTCACAGTGGCAAAAAGATGTAGAAGGTTAAAGGGAGAAATAAAGAAGATGCAGCTTTAAAAATGCCTCTTTCTAGAAAGTATATATTTTTTTATCATGCATGCTAAGCATACAACATATGTTATATTAAAAAGTTGAACAGTTTTGCCAGTTGAGTTTCCTTAAAGATTCCACATATATCAGTACAACCCTAACTTGTTAAATTTTGTCAAGGTTCTAATTAGAAACTTTGCAAACTTAAGATGAAGTAATATGTGTGGTATATAACTGTACAGTTCCAATCCTTCCAGTCTTCCAAAATGGACTGGTAAATGGACTGAACTTATATAGCGCTTTATCCAATCATTTTTGACCACTCAATGCGCTTTACACTAGAGTCATTCACCCATTCCCTCTCACAAACATACACCGATATGCAGATCGGTAGGCAATTTGGGGTTAAGTGCCTTGCCCAACGGCACACCGACATGGGGCAGGAGGAAGCTGGAATTGAACTTTCCGATCACAAGACAACTACTCTTCCCACAGAGCCACAGTCGCCCTAGGAAGCAGAGCCTTGGGTCAGGTTCTTCAATCTCTGGTGCTGAGGCCATTGATCTGGTTAAAAAGCTCCTCGGTGCCAAGGTCCCAGTGGTGAATGAGTTCGGTAAAACTCTGGAAATTGTGGGGTTCCAGAGTCCAAAAACAGAGTGCAGCTGTCTGACATCTATATTCTTCTTCTGTGCATATGGTTTGCTTTGGGGTCACAAACTGCTCACACAAAAGTTTGATTGCAGTCATATTTAATGTTAATAGTAGCCACAGAAACAGTAATATTAGCTGTGATAAGTACACATGTAAGACCAGGTAAAAATGTTGGTACCAAATGGTAGATATCAAGGAGCTAATCAGCAGGCAGGCAGGTATGCAATGGTTTATTAGTGAATACAAAATGATGGTAGGGCAGGATGAACTGCTAATCTTTGGGTACAAAATTGCAAAGGACCAGTAAACTAACCCAGAGTTGCATTAAAGGCAAGCAAAATCTATCAGGAAGCATAAGTAGTTCGTAGCAAGATTTGAATTGTGTGAAGCAAAACGCTTCTGTGTTTAAAATATGACTACAGAAGTTTGCAAGAGTTCTGAAAAGTGAAAAACAATGTTCCATATTTAAATATGAGCAATAAGCCTAAACTAGTTTCATTAGAATTCCAGTGACATGCTGCTCAAAAAGCATTAAGGACTCCCAAAATGGGCCTATATAACTGCTGAACTGCAAGGCAAGCTTTCATTTTGTGCAATATAAATCTACTCATTACCCATTCTGTGTGTACAGCTATATTGGTTAAGTGAGTTGTGTGAGGACACAGAGTATGTCTCAGGCTGAATGATAACTTCGTAATACAATCAATCCCTCTGGGGGATGACAGACTGAACAGAGCATGATGGTTCATTATGGGAGTAATCACCAAAAGCTTTAGTTCTAAATCCACCACATGGCTACCCACACGTGCATGTACCAACGCTGAAAAACAAAGATGGAACGTTAGAGACAGCAGGGTAGTGTCACAGTGAGAAAACTGCATATAGGAGATGAAAACAAGCAGACAGGTACAGTAACACATGAAACAAGAAATTAGAAAAATAAAATAACTCTAGACACAAGGAGAAAGAAAAGTGACGTCTGGATGAGATGCATTTTTCCAGTGCCAAGGAATTCTAGGAACAATTTCCTGGTCTTAATTAGGATGGGAGATGGAGAAATGAGAAGTTGGCTGTGAGTTGATTTCAATAAAGATTGAGAATGAAATTAAAGGAGATTAAAGCAAACTGCTTGGGGATGAACAGACACACATTTGTGAGACACGATGCTAAAGAAGACTAATTCTGCCAGCTGACATGAGAAGGACGTATTTTTCTTGTATATTTCCGTTGTAAAGACAATAAGGCGACACGATTTGAAGTTGAAGGGGTACCACAAATTCATAACAGTAGGAGGTGTGTGTTTTGTGAAAGTGTCCTCAAGGGAAATATTTTCACAGGGCAGAAGTGACAGATGTGCTGATTCACTGACCCTACTACTCCCTAAATAACACTGTTCAGCATTCGATATCAGCAAAACCAATATATACTTCTCTAAATAGCATTTTAGAAATGCAACAGTTAGGAGCAGGTGAAGTGTTCTTTTGTGCAACTTGGTGTTCACTATATAGCAGCATCAGCAAAATAAATAAATAGTCTCCCCTTGCATAAAAGCACCTTCCACATTCCTTTCCCTCTGTGTCCCTCTCCACCTCCTTCCTTTTTCACCTAAAACTTCCATCATTCAACTAAAACATTTATTATGTTTGTGGTTAGCTTCTTGCCTTGGGCACCTCTACATAAGCACATTTCAGAGCAATTATCCTAAATGGGTGTCTCTGCCATGCATGCTGCCCATTCCAAATCATAACAGTTTCCCCCTGATGCAGCTGTTCAAGCAAAAAACAAGCAATGTGCGATTCTTGGGAATAGAAAGTATAGAGGAAAACATTGAGAGAACAGTCTAATCAACAAAACAAAATCACAGACCAAGATTTAAAAAACAGGAAATGCAAGATGAGCTTTGTTTCTGGTTTATAATTACTATAAAGTTGGACTAGCTATAGAAAACTATTCTAAGCATTATGTGCTCCTTTTGCTCTTTTCTCTCCGTCTCTCTTGGTAATAGAAAGTAAAGAGAAAAAACTGAGAGGACATTTTAATCAACCAAATAAAATCATGGACCAAGATTTTAAAAAAGGAAATGCAGAGTAAGTCTTGTTACTAGTCTAAAATTACAAAAGTTGGAGTATCTATAGAAGGTGATTCTAAGCATTATTTGCTCCTTCTGCTCTTTTATCTCTGTTATTTTTCTATTAAAACACTTTGGACTGACAATCATGCTCATGCACGTGCTGCTCATATCCTCTGGCACAGGAAAAAAATCCAAAACGCTCTCTTAAACTCTGTGTCCTAAATTCCTTTCAAGTGCTTGTTTTTGCCGCATTCAAGTACGTTGTCAACCTTTAAATACTTAAGAGTTCCTTTCAAAATGCCTGTAGCGCTCCAAAATATCAAAATGGAAGACATGAAAGTACACTGTGACTTTGAACGTCACATTTTCAATGTGGCTATAAAAAGGGTAATTTCCACTAACTTTCAAGATTGTCTTTCTACTTCACCAATTCTTTTGCTGAACTCTCCACCCTGTCATTTTAACACTTTACAACCCATCATCAGCTCAAGACATCAGACAAGGTCTTTCAATCTAAAGTCAGATTTTGAAAAAAGTAAACAATTTAATGTGTTACCATGGAGCCAGTACTCAGCATTGCTGGCTCACTCAGTTAGGATCAAAAATTGACCAGAAAGCTTTTCCGTTGCTTCTATGTGGTTCAGCAGAAACAAAAACACAAGCATTGTATTTTTGAAATCAGCAACGTGTGTTCAAACTTGGGAGACCAAGACATTGTCTTCATTCAGTTCAAAATAAAGATTTATATTTTTATGCAGACCAAAGAAATACAAGCATATAAAGCACATTACTTATCTCAAACTTGGACAATTCTTAGAGTTTTGTTTCCTTGCAGCATGTCATCATAGCATTCTTTAAGGTATAAATAAATTCAACCATGGAAACTTGCTACTTTTTGATCATGAGATGTCTTTTGTGGTCGAGATCAGACAACTAAACCATGATAATCACATCCTAATATCCCGTGTTTTTGAGCAGAATGTAACTGGGCTCCTTTTGTTTTTACTGCAGATGTGTTACCTCTTATTCAAAAGGTGTCTTCAATTCTGAACACATGTTGGTTATTCTAACTCATCATCAGAGGCAACCCTTTCTGTTCTGTTATCACAATTAAGCTAATAAATTGGTGCCAATTTCTAACCATTTAACATTTGAGACTGTAGTCTTGAACTTAATGATTCACATCTTCAGAGATGAATAAAACACCTTTATATATTGGCTTAGCTAGGAAGTGTACCAGTTGCATGAAATCTACAACCAATGATCAAACTGAGAAGAAGTAATTTGGGTGAGATTTTCATTTTCTAGAACAGTCTACTTGCCTTCTGCTCAAGCATTTTGGATTGTTATGTTATGGATTACTGAGAATCTGCACAACAAACACCCAAAGATCCTGTAAAGTTAAAAATGCTGCCATGCAAAAAGGATGAAGCATCTCTTGTTCCAGTATAAGTTTTGCCTATGCTTAAACATGACTAAAATGTGTTGCTGTAAATCAAAGTGACATTCAACGGTCTCTGTGTCTGCTTCAACACATTCGAATCAAATAGTTATTAGCAGGACTTGGTGAGACCTGACTGCAAGCTGATGAGGTAACTGAGCCATTTTATTTATTTATGTTGGATCTGGTACACACCTAATAGTTGCAGAACAATGATCCCTGAGGACTGGACTTTAATAACCGTGCCCTAAACAACAGCCTTAACTTGAAGATTAACCTATGAAACTACAGCATCTCTACAACTAAGTAGTGTATGTACATCTATAGAACAGTCAGTGCAAAGATTGTGTAAAGGTGGTGGATGCCGCCTTGAGTTTCCACTATGAGCAATCTATAGACCCAGATTGCTCATAGTGGAAATATACTCTGTTGTTTGGGACTCTTTAGACAGCTGTATTAAGTGTTAAGTGAGCAAAGTATTTGATTTTCTGGTATCTATAAGAATGAGTCCCTTCAGTGAAAGCAACTTGCCTTAACAAAAAATATAATTATGATTCATCATTTTGATATGGGATGGATGCTGGTTCAGTTTTTAGCTCCTTTGCTTTACATCCAGAAGGCTGTAATTGGGTTTTATGAGTTTAAAACCCAGCTGCGTATGCTCCTTTTCATGCAATTATGTTGCAATTATGTTACATACAGCGTGTATTCAATCTCAACACTTTTGGTACACTTTAAGCAAAGTTTGTTTTTCCTGTTGGTCTGGACATTTTGTGTAGGTATGAATACATTGAAGCAAAGAATGGTGGGGACCAAACAAACAGACCGAGACCCATGTTTTGGTCTGCTTCCAAACAAAGTGTGGTTTGCTTCTGGTGTGAATACAGAAGCAAACCACCTGTCTCGACCTGAACCAACAACAAAAAATATTCTTTTTGGATTTCACAAGCCACCGTTGCTGAGCAGTGTGATAAAAATTAGCCTTTCAGTGTTGCTAACGCTATTATTGCATGTACTGAAATCACACCTGATGTGCCATCTTCTGCTTTGCGATGCTGCTGTCAGCAAAGTTGTGGGATAGGGGTGGCAGAGCATATCATCTCATTCAGATTGCAGCACAAACTTACTAATGTCATTCCAAAATTAGAAATGTCCCATTGTGAAATCTGCACTGAATGAGCTGCTCGTGCTTTTATAACAGCACAAGCGTGCACAACAGAAATCCAGCAAACAGAACTTCAAAAGTGAATTTGTTATAGGTCTGTGCTCTGTCCTATCCCTGTCATTTCTGTCTAAAGACAGCAATGCTGTCACCTGCATAGATTTGTTTAAAAATGACAGTCCAGTTGCAAAAAAGCATAATATGAAAACAAACCAAACCTAACAAAAAAGCAATGTGTTTTAGTCCAGACCAGACAAGCGGATTTTACTGGTGAGAATGCACCTCAATTGGATTTTCTACACCATACCTCTGCCCCAGTACCCTCATCACCATGGCTTGTAAAGAAGATGAATAAAGTCTTTATGGTCTGTGCAAGCTTGTGTGTTTTTAATGTGAAAATGTGTGAAAAATCAAAGTTAATGTAAACAATTAAATGACTCGAGAGAGACAGTCGTGCTCTTTAAACAGCAAAGCTGTCATCAGTAACTGAAAAGAATTACACCGAGAGCTTGGTTAACAGCACGGTTAACTTAGAGTAAATCACGGCACATTTACTCTAAGTTAAGTATGTCCTTACGTTCCACCTTAATAATTTGTGGTCATCACTTTTTATTTAAATATTCTGGCCTTATAAATCTTACATTATTCTTATTTTTTATAGCTTAATCTCCTGTGATTTTACTTAACTATTGACTTACACATTTCATAGAAATTTTTTGTGTGACATCTCAATGATACTTTCTGCCTCTCTGTTACTGAGACCTTTGTTTTTTTTCCTATTCTTTTTATTTCCCACACTTGGACTTTAAAGAGCAAGTGAGCAAGTTCTGTGTGAGTAAATCAACAGTGTGGCTTACCACTCTAATGCTTAAGAGTACCCTGAAGCAGTCCTTGACATCTGGGAAAAAGCTCAGTGGCTCACAGCAGTGGTGAAACATCATAACCACACTTCCAGACACATACATTGGAAGACTTTGTGGATTTTAACTATAAAAATGTTTATACTGTGTTTGTGACCATCATGAAATCACCCTCAACACCAAAAACCAAAAACTCATTTATGACATCATTTTGGGTATAAAAAACAAGAATGGGGGTTTCTGTTAAAAGTGTTTGCATAAATGGGTGAATACAAATGAGTTTAAAGAAAAATAAAAACAAAAATGAGACATGGACATCAGTTTTGCTTGAATAAACATTGCTGAGACTGCAACTGAGGGTGTGCAGTTTCATGCTTTAAAAGGTCAAATGCCATTGAGACAGTGATTGTGGTTGCTGTGCAAATTTCATACCACAAAGGTTGGCTAGCCCAGCATAGTTGTTGCTGGGTTACAAGTGATTGTGTAACGTTGTAAGCCTCTGCAGGTTTAAGCCGACATTGGAGTACAGATGAGGGAAAAAAATATTCCATTACAGTCCAAAAACAGGGAAGAAAAATCACTGAGACAAGTTTTCCTAAGTCTAGTTCAGCCACAATTGAGGGGGAAAATAAATTCATCCATTTTGGATATTTGCAAAATAAACAAAATCAGAAGAGACCCACTGACAGAGATTTTCCAGTTGCCACAAGTAGCTGCCTCTATTGCTGTGCCCCTGAGTGTCTGGACTCTTGATTGTTATGCTCAAGCGTCTCAGTGGAAGGTGGCAGAACAAATTGCCATCACTGAAGAGTGTGTATGTGTGTCGGCGTGTGCGTGTATGTGTAAATTTGTGGGTGCACGTAGCTGTGTATATGCCTGAGTATGTGTGGGGACTTGGCATATTACAAATCCATTGAAGGAGAAAGACTTGACCTGATAGCTGCCGGGGCAAAGAGTGTGACTGACAATTCATGCACATTAGTGTGTATTTAAAGTCTGTGTTTCACTCGTTCATGTGCACTTGCCTGCAATGTTGCATGACTGAGAGAGCACTTGAAAGTGTCAGTGTTTGCCTCATTTTCTTTATAAAGCTGAACTAAGTTGTCTCTACCTCTCACACCACACATTTCCAGTGCCAAAAGTCCAATAAAGCAGAAGATTTAACATACTGTATTTGACTGAGTCTGTCACTTTTACAGCCACATTAATGGCATTGTGATTGGCAATCACTAATTTTCAATTTGCTTAGCACTGTGAAGAGTTAATGACACTATTATTCAGAAGGCCAAAGGATATTGAGGAATAAGAGATAGAGGCAAGAAAGTGACTGCAAGTGTCCAAGTGACACTATGAAGAGATGAGGTGAGGAGGGTTAAAAGGTCAAGAAGAAAAAAAAAAGAATCGAAGAAACTATGACAAGAAAATGAAGCAGTAAATGCAAAAAGGAAATGCTGAATTGCTGCTGCACAGTGAAGTAAAAGACACTTAGCTCAGCAAGCTCCAGCTGCCAGGAAGCATTTTAATCACAACAGCAGATCCAAATAGGAGCCGAAAGCAGGGTAGGTCGGGAGGTTGGGTCGATTTGAAGTAAAAGGTTATCGCAAGAGAGGGCTGAGAGTAATCAGATCAGATTAAGGCAAAAATTAGTGCCAAAATAGAAAAAAAAGAAACTGAAGGACAGTGGGGCATACAAAGTTAACAGGCTATGTGTCAAAAGAAAGATAAGGATGAAAAAATATTCCTCTCTTTTCTCCATCACAATAACCTTTATCTAGCACTTATCTAAACCGCTACTTTATGTAGGGCTTGTGTATAATTGCTTGATGTCACATATTGTCAATTATACAACAATATAATAATGCACTTACTGCAATTAGGCATCTAGTAAGGAAGAGATGAGTAGCTGAAGTTTTGGATTGGGAAGTGATTTGGAAAAAAGGAAGATTCAAATGACTTGAAATGTGACATGGCTGCTGGTGTAAGACAGGCTGACTTGAATATTTGAGAAAGTGCTGATTTCACCTAAATAGAATGTAACTGATTTGAAATGGTGTCTGAACTGAATACTCTTGATTTCAGCTTCAACATCTGAACATAGGATCAGATTTTATCCTAACTTTACTCTAACCTAGACCCATTCTTTCTTTAGTTTGCCAGTTTCAACGGTACAGCATTAAACACTCCCTTGCATACATAGCTCCATGACCACAATGAACCTATCTTCTGGTAGCTGCCTTCTCCAGGATAATGCACTCTTTCACCAAGCTTCAACTGGTTTTTAAAATTGTGAAAGTGAATTTGCCATAGTTCAATGGGCTTCAAACAATGTGAGATTCTCATTATGGATATGCAGCTCACAATTTTGTCACAATTTCTGCTATTATGTCTTCTCAGACCAACTGTTTGAGAAATGTCGCTAAAACCTTAGTGTATGTACACTAACAGGAATTAAGGCAAAAATTAAAGGAGGTTAAGTTGGTACTGGTAAGGTATACCATATAAGACAATGTTGAGTGTATTTTCTGCTTGACTAAAAGTTTTAAAATCTATATCTTTTCTAATTGTTTTTAATTCAGTTCAAACTTGGGTTTTCTAAATCTGAATTTGTAAATTCTGCAGAATATCATCTTCCAAAAGAAATATCCTTTTGAACAGTATAAAATGCTGTCTGTGTTTGGGACAAACCACAGGAAAAAAAAAATACAGTTCACAGATTTAGATGCACAACATAGTGATTACCTTAAAGCCAGGATTTCTACACATTTCATTAAGCTTAACACTTTTTTCAGCCTTTCAAATAGCATTAGTTTTCAAACAATGTTTTTGGACGAAGGCTCTAATACCTTTGTTCAACCCTTTCTCATAAAATACAGTAAATTTCATGTGAGGCTCCTAACAATGGGTTTTCAAAAATTATTCAAAACCCCATTTTAAAGCCAGACTCATTAAATATCTACTTTCCCATGCTGAAGTAGCCAGTAGTGGACAACATCACAAGAACGTTTTGATTTTAAAAGCCTAAACGTACAATAACCAAGTTTCAGGAGCACAAACTGACATTTAATGAGTAAATGGACAAAGCTATAAATGAAAAACTTTTAAATTTAGTGTTTAACAGTATATAATTTAAGACCTAGTATGAGAAATCGGCACATTTTGATTTTTCCCCTTATCTTAAGATACTTGATATGAAGATTTTCAAAAACCCTATATGTTGTGCATATATTTAATTTTAAAATAATCTAAAGAAACTTAACACAATATTTATACTGCTATTAAACATTACTAATCTTAAGTACAAGACAATGGTTTGGTCAGGGCCTGCTTAAATATGACTTCCCTTTATTTTGATAATGTAAACAAAGATATTGATATTGTATAAGAAGCTTTCTCATGATATTCATAACTATGCATTCCAGAACACATGGACATCTTCATCTGTTGCCTGCGTTAGTATAAGTTATAGGCGTGCATTGAAAAATGCTCTGTTGTTTGTGTCTTTTTGGAACTGGTGACTATTTTCAAGTGTTTGCTTCTGTTAAGTCTCAGAAGTCAGTATGCAAACACTCCCCTGCATCTGTCTCACAGCATGCGTCAGCCCCAACGTAAGCCAAAAACAGCACATTACCTCGCTTTCATTGCACCCCAAGGAGGGCCTATTCCAGTCGAGAATGTTATTAGCGAAGCTTAGAAGGATATTTCTGACTATGTCACTAACTCACTGCTGACAGACAGGAAAACATCCTCACAAAGTAAAACATTGCAAAAATGCTGCAGTATATTCGGAAATCATTTGAAATATGCAACTGTTTTTATTGTGCATCACTGTGATAGTGTACTTTTTTAAAAGTGCGTGAATGTCAGCTTTTCAGCAAGCATATATCATGTTGATAGTAGATTTTTACTTGCACTGTATGAAATCCTAATCTTTTCTCCCAATCTGACATTAAATAAGACATAAACTTTCTTCCTTCTTTCTAGAGAAGTAGGATTAGAGTAACTTTTAAGAATGTGGTAAAGCCCAAATGATAATATCATGGCTTTGCAAACTTCTTATTAAATAGAGGCACACCTGAAGATGTACTATAAGGCAACACCTTTAACAGACTACTTCCTTGCAGAACTTTTGAGGGAAATTTGCAAATCCTCCTCATCCCCAAACAAAGGCAAAAAATCTTGTGAGATGTTGGCTGAGATTGGTAGGAGTCCCATTATCCACATTAAAACAAGGTTTTACCTGCATGGGCTAAAAGGCAGCTAAGCAAGAAAGCAAGTAAGCAACATAACAAAAAAATAACAACAACAAATGCACTCAAGGACAAGGACTCTTTAATTTTTGGAGCGATGTTCTGTGATCTGACAAAACTTAAATCAAAGTGTTTGGCCATAGTGATCACTATTAAAAGGATGAAAAAGGATGAAAGCCTGTGAGCCTCATTACAGCTTTAAAGTAATGGGGTGGCAGCATCATATTGTGTATGTGTAGGTATCTGAAAAAGAGACAACTGCACATAAAAAATATAGGACTTAGGAAATAGGAAAGATTAATTTGTAGAAATATTCAAGATCTAAACGTATCAGCCAGAAAACTCAAGCTTGGCCATAAACGGGTACTTGCATTGGAAAATGATCCAAACATACTCCTAAAATTACATACATGTACTGTAATTTTGTATGTACTAAGAGAATTGTTTATTTGAGACTTATCGGTTTAAGTACATTTGAGGCATAAATACAGTTAACTTTAAACCTTTTGATACAAACATAAAAATGAACAGCAGCTAATATGAACCTTCAAACCAGGTTTATATTAGGTAAGTTAAAAATTAGTAAACCAAGCCCAGAGAAGTAAATGTGTCCGGATATTTTTTTGGGGGGGAAATAAAATAAAAGAAGTAGCAACACAGGAGTCATCATGATGGATTTCCATCTAGACAGGATTATAATCAACATGGGAACAGGGGTTTTCAAGGGTGCATGTCTGTTAGAGTTATACTGTCTGGTAGAGTGCTACATATGGGAATGTGCACAGTTTATTCTGTCTTGTCTGCAGAATGGACTCTGTCAGAGTCCCAAACTGTCCTTTCAAAAGTGCACCCATGTGTATCCAGGCTGTCAGTGTAAGCCAGGAAAAATAGAAAAGAGAAGCTGATTTTGATATAGGTATTTCTTTACTGCAAGACCTCGCTACAACCTGAACACAGAGACAAATCCCAGTTGTCTTATATGGCTGAATCGAAGAGAGCAGTGATGTCTGGAAAACTGCTGTTGTGGGTTCAATTCTGAGGGAGAGAAACTTTGAAAGACCAATCTATTGTTTGCTTTTAAAAATATATAAACAAGGCTTTCTGAAATTTTCAATTACGTATTTCAATTATCTTCGTTGCTGTCAAATGATCATCTACAAAAGGATTCTTCTTTGATTCTCCCTTGAGCTTTACTGAGGCAATTTCACTGTGTATAAGAAAGAATATCACTCCCTGCAAAAAGTTCTATTTAGTCTTAGCTGTTCTTCAGATAACTCCATAGCTAATATCTGAAGAACAGCTAAGACTAAATAGAACTTTTTGCAGGGAGTGATATTCTTTCTTATACACAGAAAGTGAT
>CAEGAE010085502.1:0-55118 GCA_903067095.1 Girardinus metallicus | reverse complement strand
ACACAGATCGGTAGGCAATTTGGGGTTAAGTGCCTTGCCCAAAGGCACATCGACATGGGGCAGGAGGAAGCTGGAATTGAACCTACAACCTTCCGATCACAAGACAACTACTCTTCCCACAGAGCTACAGTCGCCCCATAGACAGACTATTCAATTTAAAACTTAAATTTTAAGTTATTGCAGCTCATTTCATTTTTTTAAGTATCAAAATAACTTCTAAGTTAAGTTTAACTCAGTTTCTAACTTTTAATCCAGACTGCTCAACCTGTGTGATCATTAAAGTGAAAAAGTGGAAATGATTCAAGGGAATGTGAATTTTTAGACTAAACCCAGTTACATTCAGAACTTTGTTGAACTGTTAGCAGCCTGTTAACGTCATGTTTTTCAAAATGCGCTATAATGTTTAAAATCAGTCTGTGAGAATTGGTAAAGATATCAAGGGTCATCTCCCTGAGCGCTGGCTACCCAGGGATGTGTACCAACTCTCTGATGACCCACGACTGTCAAGACACGTTCAGTAAGAATCAGTAAGTATGCAGACAATGTGACAGTGTTGGGTCTCATCAGGGACACCAATGAACTGACCATAGAAGAGGAGAAACATCTGGTGGGCTGGTGTGATGCTAATGCAAAAGAAATGGTTGCAGGTCAGCAGCATTGAGATCACCAACACATTGACCTGGTCCCTCCAAACCTCTGGTCTGGTGAAGAAAGCTCAGCAACGTCTGTGCTTTCTACATCAGATGGGAAGAGCAAAAGACAGACACAAAAGTCTTTCTACCACAGATTCTATGTTTAAGAATTTCAAAATCAATTTAACTTTCTGTTATTCTGGAAACTTGCCACACTAAAGCCGTGGTTGCCAAAAGTCCGGTACACGTCTATACTGTTTAAAATCAGTCTGTGAGGATTGGTCTCTTACTTTTGTCAATCAAAAGTAAGAGACAAGACAGTTTTGTTTAATTTGTCTCATTGGAAATGAAATATTACACATTCAGAACCACAGCTATTGTGTCCTGTGAGGCTAAATGTTTCCCAGGCTATGCTTAATTTTTATAAAAGTCACATCCCTCAACTTTAAGCCACTATGCATGACAGAACAGTCTTTTTTGAGAGCGGATTAAATCAGACCAAATTACCATCTGACAGTTTTACACAGAGCATAAAAATTCAGTTTTTATTCTTAAATGTAATAGCCATTAAAACACTTGTAAACATGTGCAAATCTCCTTGAGTAGACACTCACCAAAATATTAATAATAAAAAAAACAAACATTACTTCAAACCCTCATATAGCCCAGAGGGATGTCATTTTTTTTTTCAAGATTTCCTCCGATGAATTGAAGACTTTTCCCCACAGAAAGCCAGGTTGTTGACTGAAAATTGGCTTGAAATTTTGGGAATAGTGATTTGGTCGATTTCCTAGCTTAACTAGAGAAAACCAACACGCAAACAACACCATGGGAGACACTTAAGAAGAGCAGAGGCACTGTGGGGGGAGGCAGGCGGAGGGAAAGGAGCTCTTTCAGCATCAAAGCCAGCTAAAATGTCTCCACCAGGGACTGGGTCCCAAGTTAAATGCAGAAGTAGATTATTAATTGCTGCACCAGCAGGACCTGTTAATAGGAACCCAAAATAGCAGCCCCCATTCTCTCTGTTCTTCATCTTTATTCTGCATTTACATTCTGCGCCTTTTTTTCTACTGCTGATCATTTTTAATCCTCTGCTCAACTCGCCTCCTTTACCTGTTTTCTCCCACTAGCTTACAGTCACTTCGTGCTTCTCACCCTATCCCCTCATATTCATTCATAACACCTTCATTCTCCTACAAACTCACCAATTTGCTAAATGTGTTGCACAATATAACACATCCAAAAAGTATCTTCAAGATGGAATAATTGCTTCTTGCTTGAAACTGACTTGCCTAAAGGGTTGTCACCTTCAGGTAGCAGAGGATCCGGTCCAGACGTGCCAGCATGTCGTGTTTGGGCGTAAACACACGTGTGAATGCATTCGGAACAGATCCAGGTCACATTGCGAGGAGCGCTGAGACGCTCCTGTCAACATCCTGATTTAACAAGAACCTGATATTACTATGCTTCACTAAAACGAAATAACAAAAGCTGAAATTGGGAAGACATTTGTGTTAATGGAAATAAATAAAAATGATGATTAGTGGGGAAAAAAAACATAGCTAACTGGAACTATGTTGTGCTTTCATACATACTGACATATAGAGTTAATATGCTTCATTTTCAAGTTTATGAATCTATTAATTAGTTTTCCAAACTGATGTTAAAGAGATTTTTTTTTTTACATCAGCTTTCGGCAAATTACAGGACTCCGTTCTCCTTCTGGTTTCATTCTAGTCCGCAAAATGATGACAGCAAAAGTTGAGCGAGAACATCAGAGTCAGTTATTTACAGTTTTTGAAAATGTATCATCTGTTGAGTATTCATTACCCAGTCGATGTATACATAATCACGGTGAAATAATTTGGTTACTTTTTAGCTGCAGCATTCAAAAGGGTCAGTATATGAAAAAAAAAAACTAAAACTATTACTATAACTAATAAAGACTAAACTGAAACTAAAAGATATTTACCTAATAGTAACTAATAAAACCACCAAGGACACTAAAAAGTAACTAAAGCTAACCGTATTAGGCAAACAAAAAGTCACAACAAAATAAAACTAAACTAAAATCTCATCCATCCATCTTCTTCTGCTTATCCAAGAAGGAGCCACTTGTTCAGCTCCTCTGGAGGAATCCCAAGATGAGAAACATCGTCCCTCCAACGTCTCCTGGGTTTTCCTCTGAATCGCCTCCTGGTGGAACGAGCCTGGAACACCAAGAGGTGTCCAGGAGGCTTCCTAACCAGAAGCCTGAGCCATTTCACCTGGCTCCTCTTGACATGGAGAAGCAGTGGCTCTACTGAGCCCCTCCTGGATGACTGAGGTTCTCACTCTGTGTCTTAAGGAGAAACCAGATTGGAACCACTTGAACACATCTAAAAATTAAACTAAAGTTTATCAGAGGTATCTGTTTTATTTAAGAATGTGTGGATGTAATATAATGCACTTCCTGTGTGACCAGTGCTGGATATAAAGGTGTACAAATATACTGAAGTAATGGGGAAGGGTTGATGTGACACTGGTTTAACTTTCATTTTATTTGAAAGTCTCACTTTTATGGTGTTGCACAAGTCACTGCGAGATACCTCTCTAGTCTACAGCCATCAAGTTCATGTCCCATCTTTTGCTCCACATAACAGCTTACTAACTGGCAGGAGAGACCAGCAGATGGTCTAAAGTAGAGCATCAGGTTGGCATTACAGCCAAGACAAAAGAAAACCTAATTTTATCAGTGAGTAATATTGATAATCACACAGGCCAGACAGTCACAAGGTTACCAGTTTGAATCTCTTGAACCTGCTGGAGTGTTTTCAAAATGGATCACCAGGGAACTTATTCACACTTTAGCAGATTATAATCACAAATTTCATAGTAATTTTTTTTATATATATATTCTGTGATAGATCTTTCAAATACTTTCAAAATATCTTGAGTTTAGAAATATTCTGTGGAAACCCCAATGGGAACATCTCATACAGTGTCTTGCGTAATGTATGAGCTGCAGTTTCCTACTTTGGGCTGTTTTAAAGGTGTGCGTAACTTTGACTCCGGCTAAAATCTGTGCCAGTAGTTATTTCTATGTCCCACTTATAGGAATTGACATTAAGACTACTGTAGATGGTTCATATAAATGGTAGCTTTGGGAGAAGAAGTTTAAGGAAACTGGTTATTACTTCTTCTGTATCACTTCTTCAATCTTTCTTGACTCTGACAATGTTTAATAAGTATTATTTTACATCTTTTGCAAATGCTAATTAACATAAAGATGTGTATAAGTTGAGTATGAGTCTCTTCCTTCTTACTGCAGATGACAGACTGTTGAGAAACAAGAAGTTCTCCAGAGTCTTATCAAACTTTGCTGAACTTAGTTTTATATCTATGGCAACATTAGGCCCAAATACATCTTTTTCATGGTTATCAGCTTCCAAACATGTTTAAAACTTGATCATACTTAGCCTTTTTCCAGCTAAGATTCAACATACAGCCTTATCTACCACAAGGTTTAAATCCCTTTACAAACAAGCAGCAGCTAAAACGTTTCTGAAAGCTCTCCTGATAGCCTGCGAATGGCCCCGTTCTAAATCTCTCCTTTCTTTTTCATCCCTGTCTATCATTTCTTTACCTTTGTCTTACTTCTCTTCCCTCTTTCCTGACTTTTTTTGTCCTCTCCACTTTTCCGAAAGAAGGAAGCCTGTCTATCCACAGCCAGTGAAATCACTCAATTCTTTTCGGAAGAGACTTTGGAGATTGCTGCTGATAAACCAGCAGAGAGAGAGAGAAGTATGTGGGTGTAGTGGGGGGGGGGAGGTTGTGAGAGACTCCACCTTCCAAATAAGTTCCATTAATCACAAGCTAGAGTCTAATGTAACTAATATTTTACAATTAGAGGAGACAAGATGGAGCTGGGGGCCATTCATCTCCCTTACACCACATGATCATCGATTCATAAGAGCTGAGGAGGGAGAGGAAGAGGGGAGGTCATAGCACACCAGCCCTGAATATAACACATACTCAGCATTGTGTGTACACTCACACACACACACACCCCAACTTCTCAGCACATGCTGACCCGCACACAGACACAAACCCACCCACAAACATAAGCACAAATAATCAGCAGAAGGACACTTGAGAATGAGGGGACAAGCTGCGACATTAGCATTTATTTGCTCTGTACAGTAGCCTCTACTTAAACTGCAGTTTGAGTTTATTAGGTAGCTGTATGATATTTTTTTTCAAGTAAGAAATATATAAATTAGATCTCTTCAAGACCTGAAAGGAGTTGAGTCTTTTTGGAAAAAATAAAAAAATAAAAATAATAATAATAATTGAGAGGTTAAAGACTGCATTCAAACATGAATAAGTGGATTTGAATGGAAGCAGCTGATCTAATTATTACAGAATCAGCTACTGTTCATTCTGCTTTTCATCACAAAGAAACAATCCTTGTGCACTGTATTCAGAAGCTGCCGTCTGATTTTAATCATCTTCATTTTGGACCAAATTATTCTGACTGGTGTAAATAAAAATAAAGACTGACCAACCATGAACATCCTGTGAAACAACATCTGAGAAAATCCTTTACTTTGAGAATTAATAGCATGAAAAGATTCAATATCTAAGATCCCAGTATGTAAAAGAAAACAAAAAAAGAACTATACACAAAGAAAGAATAATATTCAGTCTGCACAATGTTTAGGAGAAAGAAAGAAGAACCTTTTGGAATTCCCTTGTAATTGGCAAGACAGCCTCGCCCGCTGATGAAACAGAGTGGTGTCATCTTATGGTGGCCATACTTAAGGTATGTTTGAAACCATCAGGTGCAGATGCTAAGTTAAACAGGCCTGTGTAATTTTCAGATTTTGCTGTGCACATTTCGAGTGTGTGTTTCTGCAGTGCGACAAGCTTGTGCTGAAAAATACCACAGCTGCCTGGGCCCAAACAGCTGGTCTACTGTGCCCTCTAGTGGTCGCAATGCAAAGGCTGCACTCAAGGCTTCCTGATGCTAAACAAGGATGAGGAAATTAGAGGCAGAAAGCTGGAAGACGGGTTCATCTGCAGGTCACCATCTGCCCCGTGACCAACCCAATGCCAGCAGACAATGGTGCAACATGCACCATGCATGCACAAGTATGTCTGGGGAGAAGAAGAAGAAGGAAAAGAAGAAGGAGAAAGAGAGGCAGAAATAAAAGAAGAAATATTAGACAAGTGAGGAATCTAATGAAGACGGTTCAGCTTTGCTTGCTGAAAGTGACTCCACTAACAGTTACATGACTTAGTAAAAGTGGGTTAAGACAATCATCCAAAACACACACACACACATTCGTGCGCGGACCCACCCACACACACACACCTATGTGTGTGTATCTTGAATCTATTTTTTTTCTTCTCCAGCCTCATGGGTTAGCATGCATGTGCATGTAAACTGGTCGCAGAGTTGCTTTCTCCAGATGTGATCCTTACTGGAAACAATCCCACATGCTCATTTACAAACATCTGGCGCTTTGCAGGTGATCTGTTTTATAATTAGTTAGGCTTTGACCTGCAGAGCTTCACAGGAGTCCAGCAGTGTTTGGGGTCAGGAGGTCACAGAAACATGAGAACAGATTACATTTAGACGCTGCAGCTCAGGTTACAGACAACACAGGTGGACCCGGATACCATCCCTAAGCTCTGTCCTGTTGAATGGCGCACACAGCTGGACCACCTGGCTAAACAGCATTGTGCCGTGATTATTATTATTATTATTATTATTATTATTATTATTATTATTATTATTATTATTATTATTATTATTATTATTATTATGTATTGTATGATATATCCCCTATCAATTGTGCAGATGCCATTTTAGCAGCCATCTCATTTCTTCTCAAAAACAGAGACTAAACTTTGAGCTTCTAACGACTGCAATGTTTTTTTTCTTAATCCTCTTTTTATGTCAGAGAACTTGATTTGATTTCATGTAAAAATTTATTTCTAGGGAAACAAGAATAAAATAGAGTAACTTTGGCTCTCAATAGTATAAAATAATTGGAAACCCCCCCACCCAAAAAAATTTTTGTATTTTTCTGATTTCTGCTTTACATACGGAGTGAAAACCAGCCTGAAGGTTTAATATATAGGACACAGTGACACCTAGCGGAATTCAGTCATATTGCAGTCAGAAACAAAAGTCAGTGGGTGTGAGAAACAGAAAAAGGTCTGCTTTTTAATTAATATCCACTAGGCGTCCTACTCTGCGACAGACTGGCGACCTGTCCAGGGTGACCCCGCATCTCGCCCGGAACGTTAGCTGGAGATCTGCACCAGCAACCCTCCTGACCCCAAGAGGGACAAGGGTGTACAGAAAATGGATGGATGGATGGATGGATGGATGGATGGATGGATGGATGGATGGATGGATGGATGGATGGATGGATGGATGGATAGGCGTCCTACTCAATACACCTCGGGTCTCTGGACAGAAATTGCCAGTCGCAAATCAAACAAGTTTATCTAGTGAAATTGTAGCAGAAGCTTTGATGCAGAATCAAAGCAAATTTACTTAATGGGGATACTTGTTGATGGGCTGGTCTCACACAGTCTGTGAAACTGAAGGACTGTTTGTCTAACCAGGTGATCAGCAACACAGGAGCTCCACAGGGCACTGAACTCTCACCATTCATTTTCACTTCTAACTTCCAGCACAAGTCTGACTTCTGTCATCTACAGAAATACTCAGATGACTCTGTAGTTGTTGGGTGTATCAGAGATGGACAAGAGGCTGAGGACAGAGTGCTGGTGGACTGTTTTGTGTCATGGTGTGGAAACATGAATGTAAACAAAACAAAGGAGACGATTGTAGATTTCAGGAGGAATGTGGTTAGATCAAACCCTATTTCCATCATGGGAGAATAAGTGAAGGTGGTTGAGGAATATAAATGCCTCGGTGTTCATCTGGACAACAGACTGGACTTTAGACACAACAGTGAAACCGTCTATAAGAAAGGACAGAGCAGATTGGACTTCTGGAGGAAGCTAAGATCCTTCAAGGTTTGCAGGTATCAGTCTGTTGTTGAGAGGTTATTATCTTTTGCCATCATCTGGCAGAAGATGATGGCAGCAGCATCAGAACCAGGGACCTAAAAAGCCTCAACAGCCTGATAAAGAAGGCTGGTTCTGTTCTGGTTCTGTTCTGGAGACGACTGTGGAACCTCTGGAGATGCAAAGAAAAAGAATGTCTCTGATACAGTATTAATAGGCTAAATCAAAAATACCAAGCAGGCCACCACTCTGACACTTTTATTTTTTAGTTTGAATACATTTTATTTTTATTATAAGTACAGTTCAGTAGTTACAAAACGAAGCATCTGCCATAAGGATACAGCAAAACATAGAGTGTTCAGCTCACAAGACAGGTTTTGTACATCATATGTGGAATGGAATGATCGTTATAGCTGGTTCAGAGAAGGAGAGAGCCCAAGCTCCACTCTCACTGTGAATCTCTCATCTTTAGTCAGAAAACAGAGATAAGGTCAAAAGTCAAAGCTGTTGGTCAGTGATTTCATCATCCAACTGGTTTGCTTTGACCCCACTTCCAAACCCCCAAAAAGGATAGCTTCTCACTTTTCAATGTCTCACCTTTGTTATTATTTAGATTTTGAATATCCTCTTCTATAAAATTGAAAGTATGTTTTATTGTGGTCTGCAGAAATCATTTCAATGTAGCTGCAAAGAAAACATTGGCAGGGCAAAAATCTTCTCAGGCTGGTATCCAAGTTCAGAAAGTCACCCGGGAGAAAGCAGTAACAGTTCTATGCTGTAGGTCAGAAAGGGATTAGCATACAAAAAAAAATCTGAGGAACCATTTTTAAAAGTCACATACAGTATAGATGTTGATCAAACTAAAAGAAAAAGAAAGAAGTATTATATTTGGACTATACATACCGCATTAGACTATTTTTTTCTCTGGGTTTTTTTTTTCCTCTGGGTTCACAAAAAAATGACAGAAACATTTCACAATGCCAAGGGACACACAAACACACGCTCATTTTAGTTAATTAGCTAGTTTTGTACTGTATAGGTTGGATTTATAATACTATCACAGTGCAAAATACTTCTGAGAATCCAAACAAATGAAAGAAATCAGAAAGGATAAGTCCCTCTATGCATTATGGATCTGTATATATGGGGGCACAGGAGACGATTGTCATCTTTTTCCTCTTTTTTCTCATTTTTTTTCTCTCTTTTTTGATCAGTAAATGGACAAGGCATTAATGTACAGTACATATAAAAGTTCAAAATAAAGTCAACCCTACATCCTACAGTCTAGCACAGTTACATAGCTTTGAAGTAGCAATAACAGATGACTTGTAATCTAAGGCTATACACATTGTCTTTTTCCAGTTTTATGCTATTTTTTTTCTCATCTTAAAGTAAATACATCAAACCATTTTCAGTAGTCAGTAACACTGTGCAACAATGATTGGTGGCAGTATTATACAAACATCTGCAACACTACAGTCCTCCAGGATAGACATGAGAGATGAAGCAAAAGGGATGTAGGGGTTCAAAGAAAGAAAACTGTTCTTGCTCTTTTCATTTTTTTGATTTTTCTTTTTTAATTCTTCCGTTTCGAACATGAGAAGAACGGCGGCCATGTGATTCTACAGCCAATAAACTATCGCCACTCCTCTACTTTCCCTCATGGCAAACATTTTAAATGTCGACTTTGTCGCGCTGCTGTATATCTTTCTATTTACATCAAGCACCAGAGCTGCGTTGAAAAAAGTAAAGAAAACAATTGAAAAGAACAGGTTCTGTAGTGGGATGAAGGCCTGATTATGGAGGGTGTTGAGTTTATAGCAGTTTGAACGTTCCGTCTTCGCAATCCTTACTAACACCACCGTCATCATAAGCCAATCAGTCATACCTCCAGTAGTAAATCATTTCTGGGATCATTTCTGCAAGTTGAAAAAAAGGACCATGTCTGTAGTTAACCATGTTCAGTGTGAATGATGTGAGACATAAACAGGGAGTCATGACAGCTGAAAGGAGAGGCGCGAGGCGCGAGTTTGATAGGAATGTGCTTGGTCTCAGTCAACAGTCTGCTAAAGTTTAGTTTCTAATCAGCAGTAGAATACATTCTACCAAGTACAACAGGATAATCTTCACTTTACAGGAAAAGGAAACAGATTTCATTAAGTTTTTAATACTTCAGTCCTAGTTACAAAAGATTTTTTCTAGCTCCAGGAATGTGTCGGTAATGTCAGGGCTAGTTTACAGGAAGTCATCTTCAGACAGGTAGTTTCATCCAAAGAAAAGAAAGAAGACCTGAAGGAAAACAGAAGCAATGCGTATAGGACAACAAAGACAAGATGCATTCAGACCACAGGAAACACAAAGGAAGGTTGCCATCGTCTTGATAAGTGTGCGAGGATGCTTGCAAAAGTCATTAGGTCCAACTCGCAAATTCAAACACCGTCTTAGACGTCCCATTTAACAGTTCTCACTTTCCATTCCCTCTGACGGTAGTAGTTTTCTTTTTTTTTTTTAAATCATCTTAAATAAAGTCTCTGTTATAGTGTTTTCCTTCATTTAACCTTCATCCTCCTTCACCTCATTGTCACCTTCATTGTCGTCATTGTGGTCATCGCTGAGGCCTGGATCTGGTGGAAGTTGTTAGTCTTTGTTTCCAGCATGGGCGTCCAGCCCCTTAGGCTCACCCAGATTATGGTTGTTAGGGTGGCTAAGATCGTTGTTAAGCTGGTTGGGCTTGAGGGTCAACGCGGGGTCATTGGTCATGGGCTGATCCTCCTCTCCTAGCCACAGATGTGCTGCAGCCAATGAGAGAACAAGAGACAGATTAACACCGTGAACATGTGAACACTAACACACTCAAACAAACTCTTCAGCACTGAATCCTCTGGTTACATTTGTGAATGTCAGCTTTTGCAGTCAACTTAAAGTTTTAAATATGAGTTTTAAACTAATCAACAACAGTTGACACTGGAAATTGAAACTGGACCAAGATTAAAGGGGAAGTTCACCGTCCCATAACAACTCTGCTCTCAAAAACATTGAAGTTGTTCATCCAAATACATGTTTAGGAATCTTTAAACCATTGTCTCATTGGAACTGAGTGATAATTTACACAGAAGCTTATGATTACTGACACAGGAAGTGAAGGTTGGAGGTAGTGCAGCACCAATAACCTTCCTGCATCAAACAAACCTGCGAGCAGAAACACCCTCAATTTTCTGTTGGTGCACTGCTTCCTATCTCTGTTTACTGAATAAATAATCTACTTCTCTGTAAATAACTGCACAAAGCAGAACTAATAATCTTGGTTTAAAGCAGTGGTGCCCAACGTGGTCCTGTGGAGGGTTGGCATCCTGCATGTTTTAGTTCTCTCTCTGATTGTAGTAACAACCTCCTCAGCATGTCAGTGTTCTTCTTAGGCCTCTAATGAGCCTTCATTCCAGGTGTGTTAAACCAGGGAGAGAACTAAAACATGCAGGATGCCGGGCGGCCCTCCAGGACCCACCTTGGGCACCTCTGCTTTAAAGGTTCGTACGGTAGTTTTGAAAAGACTGCTTGCTCGAGCAATGTATGCACTGAGATTAGCTGAACTGTCTAATGAATAGTTTATGAATAATCTATTACAATAAAAATGTTAATAAAAAAAATAAAAAAAACATTTAATAATGTCTTTGTGTTCTGAGTGTTTGTTTCTGTCTGGGACAACTGTAGTGAGGAGATATTTTTATTTTATCTTAGCGTTTTAAAATGTGGCTGTCTGCTGCATTTTCCCTGGAAAAGTAACACATTTTACTGGATAATCTGCAAAAGTAGCAAACTATTAATGATGTATCAATGTCTTTCTTTGACTGAGGTTTCATTTTTCTCCACACAAAAAACTACCTCACACATGTTCTGACATTCTGTATTATCCCTTAATTATAACTGAGTGCATAACCCCCTTATTCTGTGTCAGGACCTTCCAGTGGATTGAGGAATGAAGAACATGTGTAGGTCAAGGAATAATGGGATGATCTGAAAAAGTGCAAGGAAAGAACAACCAGGACTCGTGGAACTCCAACACAGCCCGTGTTCTGGTATCTGCCTGATGATAGCAGGGTTTCCCCCACTGTATTGTAGGCCTGGCAGCCTGCCATGCTTTACTAGCGCCTCCACCAGGCTAAGTCTTTCTTGTTTATGTTTTTAGGAAAAATATATATATTTTTTTTAAATCGCTTTTTTTTTTATAAGCCGGATTGCAAGCGTCTCTGCTGCTCTGAGCGTTTCACTGGCGGAGCAGGTTTATTCCTAAAATATGTTTATAGATGATAGGTTTATGGTTTATGCATTTATAGAAGGGCCAATCACACCGCTGGAGCCTCTGCGCGTTGCCTCGCAGTAGCTGGTTTAAGTTGACCTCAGCGTGGATCGCGCGCGCCTCCTTTCACTCAAACTGGACACAGGCTGACCTGTATCAATATTTACATCAACCCCCTGTGAAGAATTATGATTCTTTCCAGAGGTTTTTCTCAAGGTAGGAGTTAAAGTCCCACCGCTCTGGCTGCGCAGCTCTACGTGAACGGCAGGAATAACTTGTAGTCGCGTTTTCAGAGGTGCGTTGAACGAGCGGTGAGAATGATTTATATTTGTGGACAAAGAATTTTGTGCGGCTTTTCCATCTCAACACGCTGCTCAGCGCCCGGTTCTGTCTGCGCTGATAAAGTTTATCTTTGTGTCCCTGTTGGCCGGTGTATTAGTTAACGAACCAGCGCTGACCTCATCACGCAGGTTCTGCCTGTGAGGGGATTTCGCGCTCTCCTGTCTGTAACGCATCACGCTGACTTTATATTATTATATTATTATTATTTTTCCGGTTACACAATGCATCAAACCGTATCAAATGCTTTGTCCACTTAGACAGAGTTACTGTGCGCGGAGATCTGAGAAATTTGTCCCATAAACTGGACCAACTAAAATAGTTTCTGTGTCCCTTGTTAAAAACTCAACAGACACTAAATGGAAGAGCTGCTAAAGCCACATTAGCTCCACTGAATTAAATCTCCCGTTTGTTGCGCGTCTCTGCGTAGTGCAGCGGGTTTAACTCATCATGCAGGGCCGGTCCAAGGCTGTATGAGGCCTGGAGCAGAATTTGACTTAGGGGCCCCTCTTGCTGTTAAAAACATCAGCACCTCTAATGGATGTGCTGGATTTAATCTGAGAGAGGGGGAGTAGTTTGATTGGCCAACCTAAAAAGCAATCAGTTATAATTGCAGTTTACTAAATTGTATTTGTGAACAAACAAAGCTGAAACTTAAAGATAAACTCACAGCATCAGAGTGTAGCTATGGTAACAAAACAATCTAACTATGAATATTGTTCTTTGAACTTTTACAAAGTAATCTTGCCAGCTCCTTAAAATCTTACATACAAAGGTTAAACAATTTAAAATCTTTTAATTTATGTATGCTGAAATTGAATCAAATTTAGCAGCATTGATCATCTCAATAAACAAATGTTACATTCATGTATCTGTGGTCTGTGTTAAAATATTAGCATTTATGGGGCCCCTGACTTAATTTGGATTCAACAAAAGTGCAAATGATTGATATTAATTTTAATTGTATTGTTTTAATTTGTTGTTTTTAAGACTAGTTGTGGGTTTAAACAGCATTTCATTGGCAATGTCTTCCAGTAACATATAATTACCCAGTAATATTTTTACATTTCCTGTCAACTTAACTTTTAATACAAAAACCCGGTGGGCCACCGGTGGACCGCCTCGGCGCCCCGACCACCAGGCTTAGCAGGTTTTTTGGGGGAAACCCTGGACTGTATATGAGTAACTCCTCTCCTGATGGAGCAACTAATGCCCATTGGTCTACATTCTAGACATGGCCACTCAACGCAAGGAGAATTAGATTCACATCTGAGGCTTTTCTACATGTAAACTAATTTAAATCCTAAACATTTATTCCAGATGCATTAAATGATTAGTCAGATAGTATATCTAAACTCCCTGTCATTTTATTTGCTTGCATTAGGATTCCTTCTGCCTGTAACAATCACTACAGTTTATTAAAGCAAGATCACAGCTTTAGTAAACTGCAACATCTATTGAATAAATCCACTTCTAATTGCAAACAGTTTTTTTTTTTCTGAGTTGCTCATAGTAGTGTACAAAGTGACTTCCTTATTTGAAGATAAATAAAATGTCTTCATTCTGAAAACAGAAACTGGAAACGCATTATAGTTATGACACCTGGGGTAGTAGTTTCATACGAGTTACAAGCAACTCGCTTGATTCAATAAGCGTGACAAGCAGCGTGACAGTGTGTGAAAAGTGAGCAGAGTGATTCAATTAAAATAAGAACTAAAAATAAAAATGAAGTATTGTAAAACAGCTGGAAATAGATAACTGTTATTACGTCCAGAAACACCGACCACCTTCCCCTCACCCCTCCCACATACACACACACACACCTCCACACACACACTCACGCGTCTGCACTTTCATTCCCTCAGCAACTTATTTGGAAATTATTTTGCAATAAAACACCACCAAGAACATTTGCATGTCATGCTCTTTTAAAACTGGCGTTATGAATCTGACAAAATCAAATTAAAACACGAGTTTATTTGAGCCGCACTCTCTCTCTATCTCACCAGTACAGATATGGGTATCAGAATGAACGGAGTTAATAACAAGATAAAACATCTCTGAGACTCAATGCTGAGTAATAACTCTGCAGCCGTCTGTTCACTGAGGAAATGGCTCCAACATGCACTAACTCCCTCCCCTGTATGACTCTGCTTATGCCCTTCAAATTGCTCGGTTGATAAAAAAAAAAAATAATAAAAAAGTCTCTTTTTGATGTCATTAATATTTGTAGAACAAATGGTATATAGCCTAAGACCAGAATTATTTTTCCAATTCATGCTGCACACCCTATTCATTTCTAGACTAACACGATGTCATACACATCTGCGGCCACAAGATGGCAAACTAAGACAGTAAATGAGACACTGAAGCTTCCTGTAGATTTCCATGCTCGATCATTTAACACCTGACTCCTTTAATGGTTGTTTAGTCTCTGCATTTCAAAATTGAAAGTTGCACCTCAGTGAGAAGCTCATTTAGCTCTTTTACAAGCCTTTCGTTTACATTGTCAAAATTTGCCATTTTTATTTGATGTGCAAAATCTGTCAAAGCTTTAGCAAAAGCAAAGTTTCCTTCTTTTTTTTTTTTTTCCAGAATCTTCAAAAAGTATTTTGCTTCTCCCCAAGGGCACTTCCTGCCTGTGACTTCCCTGTAAAGAAACTTCCTGTAACGAGCTCCAGATTAGGGCCCCATATTTGATTTTCACTGTTCATTAACTAAGCCACCTGGAATGTTATTATTTAAGCATGGTGCTCCTTCTCCCCAAACAACTGCCGCTGCGAAGGAGGGGTAAGAGATTTCTTGGCCAACTTTATAGGTTTAGCATAACTTCCCCCCCACCATCACAGTTTTTAATTTCCCATTCGGGTAGACGGCAGATGCACCTAACAGACACAGAAAACCTGCCTGGCATTCATTTATCACATGAATGCAAGGCTTATCTCTTTGTTTTCATCAAAGCGCCCTGGGGGGCGAGAGAAGATGCAGCGTGCATACATGATGGTTATAAGATGGCAGCGTGATTCAGATAAACATACTTGTCACTGGAAATAATTTACAGCACATGCCACATTCCTATGTAATGACATAAAGGAGCAGGGCGCCCTCATGTGGCATTGTGTGAGATGGCAGATGGTAGGAGAGAGGTGTGGGGATTTTGTGGGAGAGGACCTGGGAAAGCAAAGCATATGGTGTGAGGACACCCAGCTCCAGGATCCATCCACTGTTAATACATGTGTCATGCTCAACAGAATGGATAAATGGGATGGAGGAAGGAACAATGGCGTACCACTTCACTCTTAGCTTGTGTGGGAGACAGCATGGGAATAAGGTGGTGGAGATATGTGTGGAAGTGTGAGCGGAAGAAACGTAGTCTCAGAAGGATAATGTGGCATCAACCGCCGCTATAAGCATAAAAAAAGAAAAAAAAAAACATTCAGTATTTGATGATATTGAGACCAGGACATACATGTGATTCATGTTCAGGTTCCAACAGCAGATGTTATATATTTATTTAACTTGAGTTTAAAACTCACATTGTATTTTATCAATTTAGATTGAATGATTGAATGAAACTGTGTTTTATGTTCCACATCTGTTCTAACTCCATATCAGCGAACTGTGTGGAGTTTGCAGGTGAAGGCACAGAGAGGCACAGTTTGTTGATTTATTTGATTTTCAGTGGATGAATAATAATAATAAAAAAAACTCCAAGTTTAAACACAACTCCAAAAGAAATAAGTAAAGGCAGCTGCAGACATCCACACTAGGGCTAGAACTAATTACCCCTCTTGCCCCCCCCAAAAAATTGGACAATTAATGAAATAATAACACAAAAAATTGCACATTCAGCAGATTTTTCATTTAATAACTTAATCATTTATTAAGAATACACTAAAAGATGCAAATAAACAAATAATTCATTTTAGAAATTGAACATTTTATTGCCTAAAAGGCAAAACCAGAGCCTTCCTCTAGCATTCGCTTTTTATATGTATATATGTTAAATGCAAAATGCATGTCGTTTTGCTGAAAGAAAAGCAAAAGGTAATTTGCTATTCGGTAAAATTTCCTTTTTTGAGTCTTTATAACAAATAATCAATTATTAAATTAGTTGATCACAATTGATTTTATTAATCATTTCAGCCTTAGTCTGAACCCTAAATATCATAAACCCTGATTCACACAAACACTGCAAATATAAGGCCAATAAGATGAATGCTAACATTAGTAGCATTCAGCAGTTGTTCAGTGTGTTTTAATGCTTCTTCTATGTGAAAACACAGGATGAACTGTGGTTGAGGAGTTGGGGCTGTTGGGTTTACTGTGATCCCTACATGGTGGGTGAAAAACTTTTTTTTAACATCTCTCCAACTTCCTGTCCTGTCTGCTGGCTTCCTGGGTTTCCACCTTTCCCAATGACCTAAAATAAATCTCTGAACATCTGTAGTTACACATCAACTCTAATCACACCGCAATACAACAAAATCATACCAAGTATTTTTCTAGTTCAAATATTTGAGTACACTTAAAAAAAGCAAAGCTAATATAGAAGTATCTTTTTTAGCAAGATAAACATGATTTTTTAAGTCAATGATTCTTTAATATAGATAAAAATGTAATAGGTCCACTTGCAGATTTTTTCCCTTATAACATGACATTTTTTTTTCCATTTTTTAAGCAAAAAATATGCCAGTGGAACTATTATTGTTTTTAAAACTTTGTTCAAGAATTCTTGACTTAAAGAATTCTTTAAAGAATAACACATTCCTGAGTGTATTTATCTTGCTGAGAGGTTCTTTTTAAGTTAGTTTTGTTTTATTTTTAAGCATACAAAAATATTTGAGCAAGAAACTAGACCAAAAATTCCTGGTAAGATTTTGTGTCTTTGTAATGCAGGGTCCCATGTGTGGACTTAAAAAGTTCCATTATGGCCTTATGTGAAAGTTAATTGTTTGAATTCACACAAAGGTGTCAGTCGAAATATCAGTCTGAACAGAAAAATGACAGCATTGCCTCATCTGGACATGAGGTGTTAGTAAGACCTGTGTGAACTTTGTCCGTGCTGCTGGTGTTGCTCATGGCTGCTTTGTTCCTTCTCACAGGCATCTGGGCTCAACACTCGCAAAAAACTGTTGTTCTTGGCAAAGCCCCGGCTCATTGTACAGCCCAGCATTTATAAATATGTAAATATGAGCAGCACTAGGCATAACACAGGCTGCTTGTATACACTGAGGAGGAGCGGCGAGGAAGTGAGCGTACCCCTCGCCACCCCCCGCCCCCTTCCCAAAATTGTATTTTTAGATGGTTTTAATGAATACAGGATGTTTATAGTTACCATTCCCTGTGATTCGCACAAAAGACTAGAAAAATCCACATCCATACCGCCAGCCCACCCCTCCTCTTTCACCCATCCCACCCCCCCAATCCCTTAAAGCATTACTAAAGAAGGAGAAGAGGTGAGGAAGAAAAAAAAAAAAGAAAATTTGTGGTAAAACGCAGCAGGATTATTGTGCTCTCATTCTGCTTTCAGCTCAGATCCTTATTAGACAAACACAGCGCAGTGTTAAGGTGCAAGAAAGAGTGAGGAAAACTCCCGCGCCGGTGAGGAGTGTGTGCGGCGCGAGGTGCCACGTGCAGAAAGAGACGACAAGATCTGCAAAGAGAAGGTTCCTCAAGAAGCCTCTTCAAGGCACGCCGCAATTTGTGTTTTATGCCTGCTTTTTAAAGTTGCCAAAATAATACAAAAGCCGAATCAATACGCATGAGAAGTGAGCAGAGAAGGTTAGCTGTTTTCTGCTGCCTGTGATAATTTGCTTTGTTTTTTTATCCTGCTTTTTTTTTTTTCTTGTCTGTGATGACTCTGTGTCAACTTGTTTTCTTTTTATAAACTCGGTTTTTGTTGTGCTGCAAACTCTCGGGGTCTAGTACGAGGTGATACCTATGACAGGATGATTTGATTCAGAGCAAAAGAAAGAGAGAGATAGAGAGAGACTGGAAAAGAAGGCAAATTATACAAAAAAAAGAATGATTGCAGTTGGGGGGGAAAATACAATGAAGTCAATGTTAGTGGCCTCTTTCTATCTTTCGCTGTCTGTCTCCAAAACTATTTCTGAGGCTAAAAGATTGCCGGCTTGATAATACCTCCGCTGAGCAATTTAAGCCCAAACACTCTGATGCTACAATCTGTCTTCTCTGCCTGATAGCGCTTTTCTCTCCTCTTCTCTCCAAATTACTTTCTTTCATATCTAATTATATTTGCTAATGATCTTATAAGAGAATAATGGAATGTGCTTGATCTATTACCTTTTTTTTTTTCAATACATAAATACAATGCGGGGGGAAATGACTATTGGAGACAGGAGGAAATGTTTTTTTTATGTTTTGCATGAGAGGGAAAATGAAGCTGAGAGCTGCAGGGTCATTAATGGGTGATGAACGCAGAGGTCATCTCTCACATTCTCTTTGACATTTTTCTCATCTGACGTGCAGAGACAATCACAAGCTCATCCTCGCTCTCACTTCTTCCACTGTGCTTCACTTTCTCTGCTCTAATCTTTCAGATATTTACCTCAAATCTCCTTGATCCTGTGATTGAGACAGAGCCTTGTGAGGTACCGGTTTGTTTATTTCCTTGGTGGGTTTTTTTTTTCTTTTGCCAAAAATGTGGATAACATAGTAAAAGATGACAATTTTTTAAATTAAATCTAAAATCACTGACCAAGGCATCCATCTCTTACAGCTGCCTAATAATCCATGCAGGATTGCTGGGGAGGTGGGGTACGCCCTGGACAGAGCACTCGTCCATCACAGAGCAACAGAGAACTATAACCACACACACACACACACACACACACACACACACAGACACAACTGAGGGCAATTTAGAGTGGTAAATTAACCTTACCATGCCTGTTTCTGAGCTGTGAGAGTAACCCACACATGCAGGATTCAAACTCAGTACCTCCTTGCTGCAAGGCACCAGCCTGCGACTAACAGCCAGGCCACTCTGGCTAAGATAGCAAAGAACAAAATTCAGTAGCTAGAAGGTTAATATGTATGGGATTTGGTACAAAAGCAAACCAGAGACAGTGACGGGGGGGGAAAGCTGGTGAAGTATCTAACTTAGTGCTACAGCCTCTCCACTGCCCTCTGACTCCCAGAAGTCCGAGCCCCCTTGTGGTCAATGCATTACGTTGCACCCATTCAGCACAATGCTGGATTCAGATCTTAACTGCTTAAGCAGTTTTAACCATAAGCTTCTTGTTTTGTTTTTTTTTTTTCTCTTTCTACAGGTGTAGAGGCAGACTTCTAGGGCGTTGGCTAATTCTCTCTTAAGAGTCTTTCTCTCCTCTACGCCTATCTCCTTCTTCCCCTTTAAAACTTTTCCCAACCATTCTTCTGTCCTCCTATCTTTTCCATTTCTGTGTCTATTACATTTGAAATAAACCCAGTTTCACATAAATTTTTATATATATGTCAAGTGGAGCATCATGGAGAAAACAGTAATATTCCACTTGTGAAAGTCTGTTGGGCCTCATCTTGACACTTAGACAACGATTCCACACTGATGGACAAAACACACATAAAAAAAAAACAAAAAACAAAAAAACAATTGAGTTCAAAACTATTGGAGTGGTTGTTGTAATAGTTGACCAAAGTGCTTTCCATTGAGCCAGGCCAAAGCAAGTGTTTAGAGAGAACACATGTACAGGTGCCATAGTCACTACTAATGGCGTTGGACAGAGAGCTCTGGTACTCAGTAAGCTCTAGAAACATTTAAGCCCTGGTGAAAATCATCTGTATTACCATATTCTGGTGAACTGGACAATGTGACCACCCACCCTCATGCAAACCCACATCAAACTCTAGTAAGTGTTGTCAATGCTGTCTAATGCGTCTGTGATATGACCTGAAGTTTCTCCTGTCTGTCGGGTTCAGCCTGTATCTCTATTGCAAAATTTATGACAGATCCATGGCAACTGAATTGTTTCCTTATTAATATCTAGTCCATGTTCTGATCTGTTAACTGTTTTTGTCTAATTGGGCTAGTCTAGGAAACATGTTTACCAAAAGAAAATATATTATTGTAAAATCACACCAGAAAGAAATATTTAGTTACTTTTTCCTCTTTGACCCTTTCTTTCTTTCTGTTGCCAAACTTTGTCCCATTCTCTATTTTCCTTGAATCCTTGTCCCTCTCTCCATCCCCCCTCCTCTCTTCTCTTGCTCTCCACAGGCCATAGGACAAGCCAGTCTGTGACAGGCACTCTAAACCCCCTGCATTAATGGAAGGAAATGGCATTCGATCCCCGTTTGATCTCCTAATCATTTCTGCTGAAATGATAATTAGTGCTTTTCCAATCCTCCCATAGAGGACGGAGAAAGAGGAGGAGGGGGTGAGCTGGGAGGGAGTAAATGTATAAACATTTAAAGGAAAATCCTTCGGCTTTTCAGAGTCCCAAACGACGCCTCTGTCACCGAGTCGGGCATCATCTAAGCCAACAAGTGCCGTCCTGTGACGCGGACATCTCGTCCTTTCACACGCAGAGACGGGATATACTGTACACAGCGACATACACTCAGAAACAGAGAGAGACGTGGGGCCTGGCGACTGCTGTCTGTGATTCTTTTCAGCTGACATAATCCTGATTGATTCGTTCAGCAGATAAAAACTGGGTCCACTTCTGGCCTTTTACTGGGGGAGGGAGGGGCAGAACATAATACAGCCTTTTATTCAGCAACAATGTAGCATAATGGCAGTGGAATGTGCAGGGGAAAAAAGGTCACATCTTAAATGCTTCTGACACTTTGTCCTTAGAAACAGCCTGTAGTCAAGTTTAAAAAGTTCCTATATATATATATATATATATATATATATTTAATTGCTAAATATATACATATTAAATATCTTTAATTTCTAAAGATATTTAATTTTCTTAAAAAAAAAAGAATTACAATAAAATTTTTTGCAGCAACTCCATCCCACAAACATCCAATTGGTACATCTCATAGCGTTCAAAATTGAAATGTAAGGCATAAAATGCAGCTCTTTGTGGATTAGGTGTACCGATTCCATGTTTTATACAAAAGTGCAGCATAAGTCACAATCAGCCTGAGGTCCCAGAGAGGTTAGAGCCACCCCTGAAGGCTCCTGTGTTGCCACAAGCCCAACCTGAGCCCTCCAGCTTGAGCCGGAATCTGGCAGGAGGCCGGGTGGCTGTGATGAGCCAGATGTGGCACTGGGAGCTCTGGGGATTTTCTACATGCAGTTTACAAATGTTATCCTTTAATTATGCGATTGCATCTTCTATTAAATACGTTAAATCAGCACGGAAGTGGCGGTTTAAGCAATCCATTCATATAAACCTTACCATGGACAAACATATTTTCATGCAAATAACGTTCTCAAAAACAGAAAGCATGCAAAGTCAATTTTAGAAGTTGGACACGGTAAAACTTTAGTGTGATGACTCAAAGGTCATTTGTATAATTAGCCTGTGAGGGCATGAAATAATAAGAGAAACATATGGACAGAAGGTTCGAAACACATGAGAGCAGAGGGCAAAAACGTCCTTGAAACATCCCTAAAACGCTGGTGAAGTTAAAGATTAAATGGTGTAAATGCCACCACTACTCATTGTCATTATAAAAGGCAACTCATTAAACTCTCAGACATTACGTATAAGTAGCTGGTAGACCACCACTCACCAAAAAAAAAAATCAAAGTACTTTATCACCACCCAAATACAATACAAGCATTTAAAAATACCAAAATACTGTCTTTACTTCTTTACTGTGTAGTACATTATCCTTGTATGTTGGAAAAATGAGGCCAGAACAAGGGACTTTCGTCCAGTGCAAATTCTAAATGAATTCAGAGGAAAGAAACTGGCAGACAACGAAACAACATCTGAAAATTATTCCTACTCAGTTTGTTTCTTCTTTTTATGGTCTCCAGTGGATGAGGTTTTCTTCAAAAGCAATGAAACCTCTGGTTTATGAGTTCACAACATATAGGACTCCTTTTATTTGAGTCCTCACTCTCAATAATTAAACATCTCCACTTTATGGTGCCCCCAAAAGAAGACCAACATGACCTAAAATTCCTATTTGATGACAACTATCACTCAAAAACTTTAGTCCTATTTTATGTTGAGTGCTGTCGTTTGCGTACCCACATAATCACTGGTGGGTTGGAGGTGTTAACGACTCTACTTGGCATATGAATAGCATAGCATCACTAACAAACACCCGTTTGATAATTTTTGGCACATTAACGGTTAAACTACATTAAGTTAAGCTACATTCAGTTTGCCTAAAATAAAATTATAATGTGGAACAGCTTATTTTTGACACGAGTACAGGGAATGCTACTCATCACTTCCAGCAGATGGAGCTTTTTTAATTACTTGCATTAATTACTGCAACATGATGTAAATGTTTTAAGGCTGTTCTGCAGCACAAGCTTTAAAATGCGTGTCCAAATCCAGCAATTTAGCCTTCACTTCCAGTGAAAAGTTCACATCCACTCATCATAGAATGTCACGTTCATTTTTGGCCTTTAAGAAACCATTTGGAGCATTCTTCTTTTCCCAAGATAAACCACTTTCATAATTTCCAGGAGAAAGAGTTTGCATAAGCTCGAATTTATTGTGAATTTTCTCAAATCCGCACTTGGTCAAAACTATCAATGCGTAAGCAAATATAGATTTTCAAACCCTCTCATTTGTAGATGCACGCCCTTTAACAGATTAGTACCTGGACCACATGCTTTCTGTACCCATGACAACTGACAAAAGCATCTGATGTGAAATTTTGACCCCTCTTCCTAAGAGAAATAGTAGACGTCATTTAGCTGCTCAGTTGCCTGACATGGACCTGATGTTTCTCTTTACTAAACAGTCTCCCAGTTGAAAATAAAAACATACACTTTCATACACCAATACACAGATTGATAGGCATCGTAATGTTTAATCCCTTACCCCAGAATACACATGTGGCATGGAAGGAAGCGGGAGCTGAAACCACAACTTTTCAGTTGCAATACACCTACTCTTGCTTTTGAGCCACAGTGGCCCAAAACCTTCTTTTGTAAAGTTGAGATTGTGGCTTTAGGAAGGTTATTATTTTCATTTTACTTTATCCATTGCAGAACCAAATGCTTTTTGTGGAAACAAAATATTGGCTTTGTGTCCGAGGCGCAATTATATGACATAAACTGTTACCCTTAAAAAATATTAAACTGGGCTCACCCATTCTCAAGCCTATCATAAACTGGAATCAAAGCCAGTTAGACATTGCAATGGAGGGTGCTTATCAAAGAATAATAATAAAATAAAAACAACAACCAATCACCTAAAATCCTGTACCAGCTGCAGGTCTAAATGTGAAATGTTTAAAGGATATCAACATTCCAACAAAATGGATGACCCTTTATACAGTGCACAATATAGTGAATATGAGCTCATCTTAAATCAGAGCAATACTTTTACTCTGTTGAAATTTCTGGTTTGATTTCGACGTGAAATCAAACCAGAAAACGACTCCATTAATCGTGGCGTGAAAATATGCTGATGTCTGCTAAAATCAAATCTGTCCCGTTTACCTCCTGACAGGAAGAAGAGAAAAAAAGGAGTTACTTTTCAGGTGTGTAAACAGCACGGTCTTCCAAGTGGTTGGTGCATGTTTAAATTGTCCTGTTTGAGTGTACGCCATATTTACTGCTCGCCGTGACCTTTACGCCGTATGCTATAATTTCCCAAAGCTCTGCACATTGCAATAATTATGTGAGAGTAAACACACGGATGAATAGCTGATCAAACACAGAGAGAGCCATGCATAAACAGCGGCAACCAGCAGCATAAATACCAAGCAAGGTAGGGTGTGGGGGTGCGCTGGTGATTTAACTATCCAGTCATCTGTGATGGATTCCTGCATTGCAACTTTCGACAAGCTTCCTAGCTTATCTTGTAGCCTTTCTTTTTCCCAATGGCTCATAGTCAAGTGAGTGTAACCACTCAGCTGTTTTATTTAAAACACTACGTGTTCTCGTTTTTGGCACAAGCAAATTTAACAAAACAAAAGTGCAGATTTACTAAAACTTAGCAGGTAGTTACTTCAGCACACCTGCAGCTGACTACAAACCTATTTTTAACACACATGGCCAACATCTATCATTTTAAGTAAAAATAAAATCCATCCCTGTGGGTAAAAAAGAAAGGTATGAATACAGCCAACATATTAATATACTGTTTGTCTCTACAGCACAAGATCTAAAGAGGATTTAACAAAACAACAAATCTGAATGTGGCCAGTTCTGACTGTCCGGCGATGGTGATGATTAAACAACACCCACCGTTCCTCCGCAGACGGAGGAGAGAGATGTGACAAAGTGAGGAAGAAGGCAGCCAACACACCACGACAGATGAAGGAATGATGGATGAACATAGAGGATGGAGGATGACTTACTGTGGAAACTGACTGCCTGAATAACTAACTAAGTCTTTGGTTGAGCTGATGTAAAGACAGTACGCTGCTTGAAGTCCATTACGATGGCAGAGGCTGTATTTGTCCCTTCATTAGCGCTTTAATCCTGATGCAGACACCTGACATGTTGGAACCGACTGGACTCTTTCCAACTCATGTCTCCTGTGGATGCGTTGGCTGTTGTGAATGCGGCTCCAAAAAAACCCAACCACCTATTATTCTAATTTTAAAAAAGCCTGACATCTAAAAGGGACAAAGGGCTAAACAGAAATGACAAAGCACAAAGGTGAGAGAAGTGAAGGAAAGGAACAGCGTGAATGAGAAGAACAGAGAGAAAAGCGGTGCTGTGAGTTCTGCTCCTATATTCAAGCATTATGACGTGTCCCTATATGCTGCACTGCCAGGCTGCATGCTCACTGCAGATTTTCATTAACCTTGCTGCACCAAATATTTGTGTCATCCACACAACACTTGGACCTATTCAAGTCGCTCCTTTCTGTGTGCTATTTCATAAGGCATAAAAGGGAGAATGAATAGAAAGAACAGACAGCACTTTGTAAAAATTTTCATTAGCATAAATGTTTTTTTTATATATATATTTACAAAATTAAGAAGTGCAACATGCATACGTATTCAGTAAATAAAAAAAACAGTGTAAGCAAATTTCATCAGCTCACCTAATTAATAAATAGAGTCTCCTCGTGTGTAGTCTAATCTCAGTATGGATGTTTGTGAAGGCCTCAAACAAAGGCTAAATTTTAAAGGTTTCACATAGAACTATTTCTTTATGAAGGAAAATAAAGAACCCAGGGAACACAGCAGACGCATGGAGAAGGGGCCTCTCAACAGACGAGAAAGAACTTTTCTTCATAGTTGCAAAATAATAATATTATTTTGCAACTTTATAGTTGCAAAATAATATAAACCATGAAATCCCAAACACACCATCTCTGTCGTTTAATACGGTAATGGCAGCCTCATGCTGTTTTCCAGCAAGGACAGGAAACATCAGAATGGTGGTGAGGTGTAACCAGGCGAAAATGTTTATATTCTGAACAAGAAATCACAGTGTAGTCCAGCACGTTGGCCTTTTATTTTAGCACTAAGGCTAACTTTTGTTAGCCAGCTGTGGTGTGCAGCATTTTATTATAGTACTTACAAATCAGCCTTCTCTTACTTGTCAGGCTGTTATTCTTCCCACCACCATGTTGCATCTAGCTTTACTGTGTAGAATCGTCAATGAGTAATGTAGCCTTGTATTGCATTTAGTCAGTTATGTCTCCACAAAAACCCTCTAAAAATGGCACCGGGTGGGCTTAGGTCCAGCTCACAAGCCCAAATATACACAGAATACTCTCATAACAACTACTTGCTCTTTTTTTTTCTCCTTTGAATCTATATGAAAGAAATGCCATATACACACCTCCTCCCACTGATGTATATATCTGATGAGCCGGGACAATCTCAACAAACGCAGGAGACTGAGGATCTTGGTGAAGCGGACGATTCGCAGAGCACGTGCAGTTTTATACACCTCCGAGTCAAAGCCTTTCTCCACTATTAAAAAGATATAATCCACTGGAATGGAGGAGAGGAAGTCCACCACGAACCAGCTCTTCAGGTAATTCATCTTGATGACCTTGGGGTCGAGGATGATCTCGGAGCTCTCCTCATTGACGATCCCTGTCCTGAAGTTCATGACCAGGTCCACCAAGAAGATGGTGTCCGATGCCACGTTGAAGACCAGCCAGGTGGTGGTGGTCTGCTCTGAGAAGAAGGTTATTCCCACAGGAATGATGATTAGATTCCCCATCATCATGATGAGCATTATCAAGTCCCAGTAGAACCTGCAACGGAAATACATGCAAATTAGTAAAGCAGCAAAAACAAGGCAGCTTTAGCTAGTTAACATGAATCGATAAAGATTGTTGTTGATTTTTTTGTTGTTTACATTTTTGGTGGTTTTACTGACTTCAAGGTGGAACATTTAAGACAATGGCTTTTATTTTACTATGTGAACCCACAAGAAGCATGAAGATCCATGCCAGATCTCATAACCATGATTCAAGGACACTGTGTTATCTATTGCTACCACTTACTGTCCCTTTTCAGGACTCTTTGGACTGAGACCCTCTCATACTTCACAGCTCCGTTAATGTCCCTGCGCTCTGCCTTGCCGTGCAAAAAAAAAAAAGAAAGAAAAGGAAAAAGGCAGGAGTGATTCATCAGTTCCCATGCTCTGTTCACCAAGAGTCCCAGGCCCCAGAAAAGGCTGAGCGACCACGAAATGAAAATAGATGCTTTCAGGAATCCTATCTCCTTCTAAAAACTCTCTGCTGACGCCATCCTTGCTCGCTTCTGTCCCTGCCTAGCTGCCCGCTTGCTGACGTTACCGAAGGTGGAAATGGACTTGCTGGCTGCTTGGCAGGCTGCCTGTCTGATGGGAGGACCGGCCACACAGTAATGGATCTGTGTGAATAAATTAAACCAGGGCCTTGGCTTTATAAATACCCACAGATCATGTGTCCGATAATTGTCTTCACTTCGGCTGAAAAGCGGTCTTCAAGGTGGCTCATAAAGCCCACTGAAGGTATTTTTACACCAGGAGCAGATATTGAGCCCTGGAGTGAATGCTTAAGGAAACTGCATGATACACTTTGGGTTTTTCATGCATTATATTCCTCTAAGGAGTGTTTTATTTTAAGATATGAAGACAATGATGGTAATAAGAAACATTGATTAAACATTCTAAGCATTAAGAGTTACAAAATTGTACTTTTTGGTGGCTTACTGTGCTACTGTAATATTCCATGCCTATAAACACATCCATGTTCCTTGAGCTTTTCCAACATCTGTCATGTTACGACCACAGTGTATCCTATAGGACAGCATGTTGGGGACAATTGTGTAAAAGAAAAATTAAACATGGTTTGATACTTTCTTTCGCAAAGAAAAATCTGAAACATCTAGTATGAATATGTAACTATTTGTTGCTGGAACTACAGCTGCTAGTCGCTTAGGGTATGTCTCAACATTAAAGGAAAACTTTATTCTTTCCTTTATTTCGTTGCAAAACCAATCTGGCACAGTCAGACTGGATTGTGTTCAGCTGTCCTCAGCTGGATCTAGATCTGGACTTTTAACACATGAAATTGCTTTGATCTAAACCCTTTCACTATAGATCTGGTTGTTTATCATTTCTGTCCTGCGGGTAGGTGAACCTCCTATTTCCAGGATTATTCTGTATTTAGTTCCATTTATCTTCTATCAGCTCTAGCCAGCCGTTTGTTGTGCATCTTTGTTCTTGGTCTACGACAAAACACAGGACTTTCTTCTTGTCACTTCTCCGGTAAGGTCAGATAATAGTTATATTGTCAAAAGATTCACCTGAGATGTGGATCTCTGCAACTTCTCTGCTAAAACAGGAGCTTACGTTGCTGCTCTGATTAATTCTCTGCATTTTTATCCTGTAGGGTAGGTTTTATGCTGAGATTAATTTGGACTCAAGTGGACTCTTGTTTGCTAAGAATTGAATTTAGGGACATAAAATGAAAAAGTCCTTAAATAATGAAAATGCAGTGCTTTTTCAAGTGCTTGCAAAAACATTTTAACATTTAATTTTCATTTCACTTAAAAAGTGTGTCCTCGGGTCCCAAGGTTGTAATGTGACAAAATGTGAAAAATGTCAATACACAGCTCTAGGAAAAAAAACAGGAAACCACTGCACTCAACCTCATTGAAAACCTCATGGTTATCCCACCATATATTGATTTCTGAACTCTTCCTGAGTTAAAACATTAGTACTATTGTGTCTAAGTAAATGTGAACTTGTTTTCTCTGCATCATCTGAGGTCTGAAAGCACTGCATGTTTTATGTTATTTTGGCCATTTCTCATTTTCTGAAAATAAATGCTAATTTTTTCCTTGGGATTTCGGAGACATGCTGTCAATAAAAGAACAATATTCATTTTACTCAAACATGTGCCTATAAAAAGTTAAATCAGACTGAATTTTCAATGGTCTCTTAATTTTTTTCCAGAGCTGTATTTGCAAGGCACTGCAAGTAAAGCACAAGTACCGTTTTTTCTTAGTATTTTTTCTTTAATTATTATTATTATTTATTTAAAAACAACTTATCTGCTGTGACTCATCTTTTCAGTTTTCAGAGACACCAAAACTGGAATATTTATACTGGGGTTGATGGGGCCGAGAGTGAAGATGGAAAATGAAATGAGTAAAAAGACTATCTAAGCCCGTGGTTAAAGCAGGGAGCCCTATTAAAGTTAAATAAGTTGAAACACAAACAGCAGCTCAAAAGGTTAAGCTGCAAGTCAAGGAAATCTTGGATGTTTTCCACTCGCATTAACATAATGAAAAGGACTGCCCACATCTTTTACATTTTTATATCTCCATCGTGACTTGTTTATGGGTGGTAATCATACTGTACACGACCTTTAAGACACCCACTTGAATAAGTAATCCAAAAGTTTGATCCAAAGCCCAGCATTTTGGGTGATATTTCTTTAAATAGGGCATGAATTTGTGTTTTTTATAGACAAAGTCCACTATAGGGCTACCACCGCATTCTGCCACTGCACTCATGTTTTCAGTCATCATTGGATTAAGCTCTTGGATTAATGGTCAAGTTCTCAGTTTATTCTCAGTCCCAGTTAAACCAGCAGCAGTAGCTGTAACTGTACCTTGTACAACTGCATACAGCCTTTATTTATCCCCTTCTTCAGATTCAGTATGTCAAGCAACGGACAGGTCGCATTATTCAAGCAGTGCGCTCCTGTGCAGCACCAGCTTTGCAGTCGGTCACCTCCAGATGCGCCACACACGCTTCCTTCAAAGCTTCACACTGTAAATCACCCCGAACACCCAAACAAGTTGCTGTTGTCATTGATTTACATGAGCGACAGGAGCGAGACGCAGCAGACTCCGCAGTAACACCGCAGAGACGTTTCTTCCTAAGTCAATCCAATACCTGCTGCTTGACAATAGATTAAACAAGCATGCGCAACCCCTGAATATATATATATATATAAAAAAAAGCAAAGAAATGAGACAAAATGTTCTTGCACACACCACAGCTTAAAGTTTTAAAAGACATGAACCTCAAACTAAAATTCCCAGGCAGAGGGATTCAGTAGTAGAACTAATCCTGCTTTAAATCAAGCCAGCACTTTTTTTTTTTTTCTCGTAGATTTTCTTTTTACAACAAGTGATCCATCATAATCAGTGCCAGACCAATCCTGCCAAGCAACAGAGGGAACCCTACATGATCTTGGTCAGCACAGGCTGGTCCAATCCAGTCTGCAATATAACAGGTAATGTACATGGTGAAAGGTCACAAAGCAATGATGCGAGAAAAACACAATCTCCTGGTCGGACAAAGGGGTCCTGGAGCAATCTATGGAAAGAACTGCAAGACGCGGCAACAATAATTTACTCAATATTTGTGTTCATTGGTAAATGTCTGAATAGATTTTGCTTTTATGTGGTAAGAAATTGCAGAACTTCTGGCTGATCAAATTTGAGCAAACATTTTGGATCATTGTAAAAAGAAATGCACGCACCATCCTCCAAAAGTTTAAACTGCAATAGGATTTCTGCTCTGCAAGACCAACATTGCAATTTATTAGGCCCAGGTGCACCAATCATTTGGTCAGAACTGGACATACTTTCCTTGAATTTTCTCTTAAATCAGCTCTGACCAGTGATTCACTCCCCACCTCCCCCCTTATTCAATAAATGTACCAAAAATAAGAATCTGCACAATTTTCTATCTATTAATGTCATTAACAGGAACATCTATGCACTTTTCTGCATTTCATACAGATCTAATAAAGGTTAGGAACAAATGATTTGATGCGTAAAAGACGATAACCCTTTAACTACTTGATTTCCTGTTGAATTGAAAACCACTACCGTTACAAAACTATTGTGTGATAGTCTTTCTATTTGGAAACCCATTTTGTCCTGATCAGTGCATCTCTAGTTTACAAAATAAAATGAAATTAACAATTTGCATCTTGAAAGCAGATTGTGTCAAAGAGTCCAACAAAACACAACACAAACCGTGAAGCCAGGCATGAATGCTCTCCAAAATAATCCATGAATAATAAATATTACTAACCTGCTATTAATCTTTAAGCAGGTACTGTGCACAAAGGATATGTTGCATATTGAGTTTCAAACACTCCCACCATGCACGTTGTCATCCATGTGTTTTTATTTGTGACTCTGGTCATACTACACTACACTGCTTAGATAACTAAACTGAAAAGGTAGCTGGTTCACCTAAACTACACTCCACCACTTTCAGGATTGTCTCAGAGGCGTAATTATTGTTTCTTTACATTGACTAAAGAGAAAGAATCCATTCTGTCAAATCACTCTTTGGAAAATGTCATTGAGAGGATAACCCGAGGGCAGCCTTCACCAGCAGGCGTACGAGAAACATTTTCCAGTGCTGCGGCAGCAAGAAGGGAGAGGCCAGTCTGGCCTTTTTGCTGTGACATGTCCCCTTACATCTTTCCTTGCATGAGCAAAAATCTTGCCCATTATTGCTACAAATTCAGAAAGGAAATATGGATTACACCTCATTATTCCTGTCGTGCCTTTTGGTCATCTTTAGATGGGGTCAGTCTTCTTACGTAATTGTTTGCGGATTCTACTAAGCTCATTGACTGTTGTTTCTCGCTAATCCTTGCCCACCAAGTTTGCACTTCTGTGTATCCACAAGGACATCTGGAAGTGTCTATGTGTTTGACTATGCCTTCCTCCAAGTGTACAATATGGACGATTTCTACATTTTACCTGCAGAGTGGCTCGGCAGTGGGCCTGCATCCGATTCTGCCTTTAGTACGACAGCCTGGAGTTGAAAAAATTTGTTTTTCCACTATACTTATCTGCTGCTCCGGTAGGCACAATCAGTCAAATTCCTACCAGATGTACTTTTAGTAGCTTGTAAATTCTAGTTTGAAAACATGAATACAGTGTTGTCTTGTAGTAGTGACGAGAGGCCACCTTTAGCTTGAGTCTAGCAAGAAAATTGATGCTTTTCTTGCATCCAAATTTTGCAGACACGCAAATTTGTCTTTCTTCTAGATATGAGAAAAATGTGTCAGCCAGCTGACGAGCAGAAGCCAGAAATAGGTAGGGGAGGGCCTGCACTATGTTACTCTATGGTTCATGCAGATAGCAATGTTGAAAAACTGCAGTTACTCTTGTAGTTTATCTGGCATGTCATGAAAAGACTTTGAAACTCTAACTTTATAAAAACAAGAGTCTAACTTGCTACCCACAACCTGCTCATTTCTACTCAGGACTCAAGCGTATTGAAAAATCTATTGCTACTTGTCTTCAACCTGAGATCGAGTGGCCCTTAAATCAGCAGCAGTGTACACAGAGTTCTGCATTCACAGCCCCAGCCAAATGCTCAGGACCACGGACAGCTCTGTGGTAGCGGCAAACAGAGGGAACGACTGGGATGACTGTCCTCATGCCAAAAGCCCACTGGTGCAAAAGCCAGACCAGATGAAATGCTTAATTGGTCAAGAAGCGAATTGTAAACATGCAAACATGCAGCATGTGTGTTACTGGTCCTTCCTGTGTATGATCTGGTTAGTGCTCGAAATGTAAAACCAACTATCCGGATCCACTTGCTACACATCCTATGCAATAGGAATAATCATTTGTGACATATATAAAAGGGGAGTAAGGGATATATGCAAATTTGACAACTATGTAAATATCAATATCACTTTTTGAAGGAGTTATGAACTGCTTCTATGCTGCAGCCAGTACATTCTCTGATTAGGACAGCTGTAACAACATCTTCTAGATTCAGTCTCATCAATTGATTTAGGTTGTTTTGGGGTTTTTTTTTTCCTTTCCTGTTGTGTATTTGTTGAGTTTGCTGCTTTCGACTAGAATCATGCCAGCATCTGAAAAACACATAGTAAAAATATATGTTCTGGAGAAAAAGAATGAAACGCTGGCTCAGCCTGTTGCAGATTGTGGAATATAAAAGATAAACATTTAATTTGGGGTTTTCCCCATAATACTAACGGAAGAGAGTCCAATGTAAGTTAGACAAGGCTGCCAAACTTTGAGGAGATTTTCTGCCTTAATGTGTGGAAAATGTGAGATATTCCAGTGGAAGCAACTCAAACACAGCCTTACACCTCCTTCTTTAGTTTCCCTAAATGTATTCAACATGGCAGTTTTTGCTTCTTCTTTCCCCTGCGTGATTTTACCGCATTCTGTGCATTTTTTTTTTGTTTTTTTGTTTTCCCCCCAGCACGCAGGCCTTTCGCTTTACCGCCGCCTACAATGAAATGTTTACTACCGTGATGGTGCAGAGGCATTGTCACGTTGTGCCCAGGTGAAGTCGCCCCGTCAGATAGAGGAGCACGTCACCCGGTTTGTGTGAAACATGCAGGAAATCTGAGCTGTGAGAATGTTTGCAAATTCTGACATTCAGCAATCTTTTCCCAAGGACACCCATCAATATGCATATTGCCCCTTTTTTCTTGGATTATTTTAATTATGATTTCTTTTTTTTTTTTTTTTCTTTTTTTTTAATATGCCGCAATGAATCAGCCTTGGAGCAGAGCCTCTCTGCCTGCAGAAGCCAGATTGCTTACATGCAGAGGTAGATTAGTGGATGCGCTTAGGGGCCAGGCTGTATGAGGCTGTAGCTCCCAGACCCTCAGGGTGACGGAGGGGATGCATTCAGAGGGAGGGGTGAGCAGGTGTCTGTTCCAGTCCTTACCTAAAATCGCTATATGGGTGAATGATCCAGTATCCGGCCGTCTGGACCCTCTCTTGCTCTTTCTCCACGGCTTTCTGACTGCCGAACATTCGCAAGGAGAACTTATTGACTCCGGGCTGCATCATCGCCCCGAATTGCCTCTGCATAAAACCATGCTGCCTGGACGCCCCGTCCAGGTCGTCAAAGCCGACCATGGCCTCTTCCCGCTCCCCCTTGAAGCCCACGGAGTTGCCATGGTCCTTCGTGTTCTGGCTCCCCGTGTTATTTTTCTGTATCGAGTCTTGCCTCTGAAAAACATTATTCCCATCCGCCTTCTCCTCCTTGTTGCTGGAGAACGAATTGGATTTGTCTTCCATGGTGCTCCGAGTTTGCCCGTTGTTCTCTGTGGACAGAGCGCTCCGCCGCCTGCTCGCGAGAGAGGACCCGCCGTGGGCTCTGCTGGTTCTTCTCGGTGTCCTTCAAACTGTTCGGCTTCTCTCGTCTTCAAATGCGAGTGCTGCAAACTGAGACGGAGTGCACGGGCGCCCGGTGGATCAGGTTTCTTGGGTTACCGCCATCTACCGACGGCCCCGGCTCCTGCCGTGCAGCGTCTGTGCTTCATCCCTCACTCCGCACGGCACTGCGGTTTAACTGGCACATGCTCCTGCACCTTATTTACATAATGCTACAGGCGAAATGTGGCCCGTGAGATCCCTCTGTGGATGTTCTCCGAACATCTGTCAGAAAGGAGGAGAGGGTGGGGGGGTGGGTGTAGGGAGGGATGCATTAAAAATAAGTTTTTGTTGTTAATTTATGTTTCTATTTTGGCCCGAATGACAATACAAGTTTTATTTGCACGATTAAAAAGATGCATGTGAGTTTGATCGACTCGCAGTAGTATTTTTTCAGTACTTTTCCACATTTTGCAAAATTTCAGCGGGATATTCTGCAGTATAGTAATAATAAGGTGCCCATTTGGGAATCAGAAATAAAGGGAAGCATGTTTTATTTGTTTTTTTTTTTTGTTGCAAATTTGAATCTGGTAAAGACGTGTCATACATATCCTACATACTTTGTTGAACCACACAGCTGCAAGTATTCAGGGGTGTTTCTCTACCAGCTTTCCACAGCCAGACACTTACATTTTTGCCCATTTGATCAAAAAGGTCAAGTTCAGTCAAATTGGAAGGAAGGCTGGAAAAAAAAAAAAACAATCTCCCACATCATGATACTACCATCACCATGTTTCACATATACAGGGAACATTGTGTTCAGGGTAGGACTCCACATTGTTAGTAATGTTAATCAGGACAGTTTGAATTGGCCATGAAGATGACTTTGAATTTATCTGTGTGATTAGATTCAGCCTTCTACGCATTTCTGGAATTATTTTTGATAATTATATCAGATATAATTAACTATAGCACAGCGATAGCCAAAAATCATGCCATATAAATCAGGTTCACCACTTAGAAAGGCACATGATATTTGCATTATTCTAATCAACTAAACACTTGAATGCTCTTTGCTGATAAATTTCAGATCCACAAAATCGGTGTGAAATAAGAAAATTGTATTTCAAAGCTATACATTTTGATACCAAAGTTATTTGTCAGACTATCTAAATTCTACACAAGGCCTCAATTTCTGAACAATTCTGCCAATGCCAAAGGATCCTGACTTGGATTATATCTATTGGCCAGTAGGAGACAAGGAAAAATCACAGAATAAACTTTTTTTTTTTTGTTTTAAAGTTTACACATTAAATTTGTTCATGAAATCAAACATAAAAATGAATGTAACCAAGTCAAACTTTTCAACTGTGAATGACAAAGAACCAGACAATAACATGTGGAAAAGTGGAAAAAAAAAAATCATAAATATGAGGAGAAATCAAGAAAGAAAAAAAAGAAAATTTAAACATGAAACATTTTTCTGTGCAGCCATAGAACAAGAATGTGCTTTCTGTGTGACCCTCAGGGTTTCCTCAAAGTTAGTGCTTGCATGTTTGATGTTCTGTAAAAAGTGATAATTGTGGATTTCCGTTGCATGTGTTTATTTTATTTTCTTTTTTCTTTGAAGGAGTTGCTTGGTGTGTAGGGTTCATTAATCTTTTTCATAAAAAAAAAAACCCCAACACTTTATACAGCACATTCAAAATATTACATGCAGCAAAATAATTTTTTCACATTTTTAGCAATTTAATGAAGCACATTGTGTTCCATCGTTCAAAAAAAAACAAAAAAAACCATCACTGCTTCTGCACTGTGGCATTACAACCACACAACACACCACCTCTGCTGGTCGTTTCAATGGCTTTACCAAACCACATCTGTCTATGTGTATCACTGGAGAGGGAGGGCATTAGCTCAGATATTTGTTGCATGTTTGGATGTGGATTATGATGTAATGATCCAAATGTTATCGTAATTGAAGCAGACATTCCTTAATTTTTTTTATGTGTTCCCCTCCACCCTTACCCCCCCCCCCCCTTGTCAGCTGGTTTGGGTTGAGTTGGATTAGCTGGAATGCCAACTGTCTCCCCCTGCGCAAAGCTTGTGTAACTTTGGCTACTCTGTGAGTGACGCTGGGCGGGGTAGCGAGGGAGACAAATGTTGCGTAACATTTTATGGCTTTAACTAATGCCGATATTGACCAAGTACAAATGCTAAATGGCCCCACTCACATGTCCAGAAAATAAACAACCACACACTGAAATGCATTGTTAGTGCACTTTGTGTCAGTTTTAATTTCATAACGCAGGAAACACACAGGCATTTTAGCACAAACATTATTTTGCTACTTTATTTTGTTGCATGTTGCCATTTAAAGTGCATGTTTAAGATAATCCCAGATAAATTTAGGTTGACGTCATATCATTCCTAACATACAGAAAATGGCAACTGTAATACCCTTCTTTCTACGCGGTGAACTGTGTCCTTGTTCCTTCTGATGGTCTCATTTGCCCGTCTGAAATTGCATTTACTGACTTAGATTGCATCCAGTCGTCTCTGCTTACAGTCAATGCCTCAAGTGGACATGAAACGGTTCATATCCCCTTTGCTTTGCCGGGTATTGCTTATGCCACAAAGAGGCAGGAGAGCAGCACTGTGTTTCAGCCCCAAACTTAGCCCCGTCTCTTTATTTTTTGCAAGAAAAAACAATACATTTTGTATTTATCTTGCTCTTAGCATTTGTTTAGTGGATTAAGCAAAATTGATTATTATACTCAGTCAATTCTAGATGCAAAAGTGTTAAAACAACGATCCACATGGAACTAGATAAAAACGAACAACCTAAAAGTTTAAGGTAAAGTAAAAAACGCAAATTCACCGTTTTCTTCAGACTCTTGTCCTATGACCGACGACTTTAATTAAACTGTGATTGGGTCAGGGACTATGGTAGTGTTGTAATAGGATTTCAAGCTTTGGTTTGTGTCCAGTTGAGTCCAGCAGGGTATCATGGAGCCGAGGGATAAGGGTGAGGTGTTGGACGGGGACCAGCTTGAGCTGTAGGGCTTGCTTAATCTGCAAGAGGACTTGAACAAACAAAGAGCATTATCAGTCAATAAGATAATTATGAGAACGTAGGATTGCAAATAATATGTGGAAAATTTCAGAAAGAGCGGAAAAACAAAAAATTGCATACTATTTAATATCGGTAGCCGGGAGAAGAATATTTATAGGTAATTTTATTTAGTTGATGTAATCAGCGCTGATCAGATAGGATATATATACACAATCCAGTTTCATGGCAGTGGATTTAATGCGACAGTTGGAATACCATAATTACAGAAGATTCAGATAGCATAGATTAGCTGCTTTTTTTAACCTTTGTAGATTATGTAGCTGCAGAGTTACAGTTGCACTTAACCTAGAGTAGAGCGCACAAGGAGAGAAAGCTTGTTCCATTACGATATGCCAGGTTTCCGGCTCGGCTAGAAAGGAAAGACATCTGATCGAGTCCCATCTGATCTATATTCTGCAAATAATTTTTGTTGTTGGGAATTTAGCTAATTTAGGTGCATAAAACATTTATGCACCTATAGCAAATTTGCAAGAAAATTTGTTTCCTAAAACACTTTTGAGCCAAAACAACCAGAATTGATAAAAGGTACTGTTATTAGTATCTTGCAAGCGAGAAAATCTGCCAAAAGTCACAAAATCTTTTTCACGTTAAGAAAAAAAGGCTCACAAGGAGCAGAACATTATTTCTAGTTGCATGACAACAGTTGGATAGGTTACAGAATGTCCCTAATCTTTTACGATTTGTGCCTCTGGAGTATCCAAATGCATACAGAAGGCAGGCAGAATCGTATAAAGTCAATTTATCCCAAAGCAAACTTATAACAACTGGAGGCATTATGTTGGCACACAAATAAAGCACCAAAAGCAAGAGGTAAGTAGATTAACAGGATAGTCCGACAAGGACAGGTAGAAAATGTGCAGCCTAAAACCAAGATAACGTTTGCTGGAGTGAGATGCACGTAATAAATTATATGTGTAGCAGTTGTCCCCAAAAAAATGAAAAACTGTAGAAGCCTGGATGGATGAATAGTATAATATGAATATGAAAGGATGAGAGAAATAGTGGCTCATGTTTAATCACTAAAATTAACAGAAACGTACAAATTCACGTTTCAGTGAGTTTGTATGAGCTCGGAGACATTCGATATTCTCATATACAGGACATAAGAATTTACTGAAACACAAATTAATAAAAAAAAAAGAATTTAATTACTTAAACTAAAATACTTTCAATAAATGTATAGAAAAATTGAAAGAAATCAATTTTTGAAAGAAAACAGGAATATAAAAGGTAACAAATGGACAATGAGGTATAACATTTGTATTGAATTTGAGCTTACGATTTATTTGAACTCACTTTTTTATATTAAAGAAAAAGTTTTGTTTCTTTTCTTAAGTCAGGTTCTGTTAAAAGGTTTAACAAACCCAAATTACTTAGTCCCAAAGGCAGAAGCTGAGGAATAGTCTGAGGGGAGACAAAACCAAGAGTCAGAGAAACATCTAATACAAGAAAGACTGTGTGTTAAAGGAATAGTACCAATACATTTCATAGAGAATGTAAAGGTGCACATAAGAAAGTGTAATGTCTCCAAACTCTCAAAATTTTTTAAGTTAAATTAAAAAAAAATATCATTTCTATTTTGAATTTGCAATTCATTATGTTGACTTGTAATTTGGTACATCACACAACTTTAAAACATCCATCTAATTGACTGATAAGAAAAAAAAAAAAAAACAAAAAAAAAAACACTTATTTCTGCATTAATTTTCAGTAAAAACAGCAAAACAAAAACAAAATAAGCATCCTGCCACTTGTAAATACACTGCTCTAGAGTGAGTATAATATACTGTTGAACTAACACACACAGCAGGATGCAGCCAGTCCTAATGCCATACTGGGCTGAGTGCCTAAGCTGGATGTCACCCAGTTTTTTCACCTGATCTAAATTAGCTCTAACACAGAGACTTCAGAGATGATCACTTCAGAAGGTTTTTATGGAGAACTGTTTGGCACACTTCTACAAACTTTACATACAGTGTATGAAAAGGATTAACCTCTGGGCCCCCATATCACAATTAGTAAAATCATAACATTTTATTTGTATATGCATATTTAATGAACACAACAAACACAGAATTAACTGTTTTTCCCAATCTACTGTATTTGTACTCAAAGAGTAAAGCTGCGAAGCTACTGCCTTCCGGTTGCTTAATTTCTTCTTGAACAACCTCGTTGAAGAGAAGCATGGCACGGCTCAGATGAAGCAACTACATGCACCTTTGGCCAGGGGAAACGTATGCCTACATAGTGGATCAGGTGTTGATGGACCATTGACAGCCTTTCACTGCCTAATTCCAGATTTGTGCCATGCACAATGTCCACTTGCTAAGCATAGTAATCCCAAAGGATTGGTAAGTATTTTTAGTAATGGATTTACTGACGTCCGTTGATCCCTTGATGGGTAGCGTCTTTCAGAACAGTCATGGAGGAGCGTTCAGCCGCCCAAGCCCAGCTGAACAAAGTGTTCATCAATGCATGCGTCAGTGTGAGGCTTGCAGATTTGTCACTCAGTTGCTTTCTGCTGGCTTAGGAAACCTGCATCAGGTGAAGAAAGCTGCAACAAGAATCCTGCGACTTGACAAAAATTCTGCAGAGCAAAATCCGTTTATAAAAAGACATCCAAATGGTTTTCATCTGACTGGATGTTTGTAAATTAGTATGTTAGCTACAGAACTAAAAACTATTGTCAAAGAATTTTCCAATCAGGACTTTTTTTGAATAGTCTGAGTCACAGTCCAATACCTAATTAGAAACAATTACGTATACTTGAGAACTCAGTTGCTTTAAAGTGCATTAAAATAACGCATTACATTTCGTCAGCATTACATGGCCGACATAAGCATCATGTTTGTGTTCCACTTAACTAACTCTCTGGTGATGCGTCGGATGCTGCAGCGTCAGCTTTTCTTGGGACCAGCGGATATTTTCTTTGGAGGGCAGACATTTGTTTCCAAATAGATATTTGACTAAACACAACATTTTCTCTCTTTTTTAAATTAAAATTTTGATTATGGATGAGCAAAACTTGCAGATAAAGTTGTTTTCCTGCATTCTAAGCTTACAACTGGGCTTATTGCTTCAGAGACGTTCCACACTTCTCTCCTGAACACCTGGCATTGTCGAAGCACAGCAGAGCAGGTCACATGACAAAAATAGACTGGTAGCCACAGCAACCAATATAGTCCCTCTTCACTGTGAACATCACCGATGTAGATTAGGAAAAACCCAGATCCTCAGTCTAACAAAATACCGTGCCTAGTATAATATGCAATTTTGTAAAATATACGCATTGAAGTGGCAGTTCTAAAATCAACCAACACAGATTGCAGCTCCATGGGTCTCACTGGATCCAGCTGACAAAATATAAAAAAAGTAGACCAATGACAGTTATTGAAATTTTACTTTGGACTGAGATTCAGGTAGAAAATAATAAAATAAAAAATCCCATAACTTTCAGCAAATTTCATGCTAGTTAAGTGTTTACTTGGCTAGTCTGATCCAGGCACTGTTCAAAGCATCTTATTTTCTACAGTATTTTTTTTTTGCAGAACTCTTAAAACAGGGTATTCTAGATTGAAGCTGCATTTATTGCCGACACTGCTTTTGTTGCCATGTACGGACGCAGAAAGTTAATATTGTCAATGTAAGCAAAACAATATTTAAGATTCTGTTTTAAGAACTGTTCATCTAATTGGGTTATTGTCAAAGCCTAAAGATCCATGCTGCAAACCAGCAGCATGGATCTAAAATTCCATATGTTTATAAGTGTTCTGTGAACTGTAAAATTACGTAAAGTCTAAAAAAAAATAAAAAAGAGAGATGGCCTCCATGTCCTGCACAGTGATTCTGCATGACGCATGATCTTTGAGACCCTCCCCTGCCTCCTAATGCAGTTTTTGAACGCTGCTGTCCTGTGTGTGTGTTCTGCTCAGCCAATCAATAAAATATTTGTGACAATTTCACAAACGGCTGCGAGGCTGTCATAACACGTCAGTTCCAAGTTAGCGGGTCCATCAGTGATTGGTTTCTGTAAAAGCTGCCGTGGACGGCGAATACATCTCTCAGCGGGAAGATTTTAACACTAACTTTAAACACTAATCTTTTCTATTTAGCTTGATTTAAATAATTGACTTATTTTAGTGAGGAATCATTTTCTTGGGTGAAACTGAGCTCGATGGGAAGGAGCATATCTGGGACATGTGCCCACTGTTATGAAGATAAAGCTCCAGAAAAAAAAAAAAAAAAAAAAACAATAGCTGTGTTTCCAGCTGAGGTGAGCCTGAGATGAGTCTGAATGTTTATTTAAAGCTCAAAAAAAGTCAAATCGCCTGAACGCTGAAAGCCAGAGATTTTTGTGGCCGTGTGTAAAATCCATTAGTAATCCACAGTGATCTGAGCAGTGGAAAACACAGCCAGCTGCAGGCAGACGGACATTCATGTTTATGCAGTTGAGGCACTGAACGAGAGGAAGAATTTCTGTCAATGGAATGAACACATTGTGTTCCTTTGTCAAATTTGGGTAAATACTGTTCCGCATTGGGTGCTACGTGCAGCCGGTGACGTCACCCATTTCCATCATCTGTCTCCTGCCTTATCCGTCTCTCTTCATCCAAGAGGTCCTCTAACCTTCTTTTTTCCCCTCTTTCCAACATCCTGATACCTTTTCGGCCACCTCAGCTCCCTCCGTTTCCTAATTCTGTCACGGCACTAAGGCTTCCCGGTGTTTTGGTCTGCTGCCTCAGCAGAAGACCAAGGTGAAAGCTCCCCAGAGGAAAAGGCTCCCTGCAGATTTACCCATTAACAGACACGGCGCCCTCACCTTGGAAGAGTGACAGCATTCAGACTTGATTATGTGTTTCGCATTTGAGCGTAGAGAAAGCATGGAAATGAATGTGCACCCCTGCGAATGCTGCTGTGTGATCAGAATTTCAATAAACCCTTCAGAGTCGTGTCTTACGACTGCACTTAAAGGTGTGAACAGGAGGAAAATGTCCAGTGCAGAGATGATTAATAAGAAATTGATGCTCTTAACCTTTCAGGTTGCATGTTTCTGCTCAAGCTATAAGAAAAAAAACAAACTTAACCCCAAAATGGCCTCAACTTAATAGTTTCTTGAAAGACTCAATAATACCTGTGTCTGAGATGCACAACATTATCAATAAAACTTATGTGAAGGCTTTAAATCTCAATAAAATTTTCATATCGACAGGTCTACTGAGTATAATTTATAAAAAAAAATAAACTATTTCTTCTTAGAATAAATACTACTAAAGGATACAATGAATACTTATGTTCTGATTTCTATAATAGTCCCAGTGAAATGCAGTCCAATAGTTCTAACTGGACTGCATTAGAACCAATGATATGTATTGGTGATAATGCATATCATTATTATTGGTGATAATAATAATAATTTCTATTATTTTTAAGTAGCATACCATGTCTTGCAAAAATATTTATTCTTCTTGAGAAGGTTCATATTTTACAACTATTTTTGTAAGATTACATGTGTTTCAATGGGATCTTAAATGATTTCCCATAAAAAAGAAAATGTTAATCTGGTGGTCATTATGTCTTCATTCTCCTGATCCAATACACCCAACTCTCAGTAAAATGTGAAAAAAAATGCGGTTGTAACTAAATTACAATACAATATGTCTAGAATGACTTAAACAAGGACACAGAGGGATGGATGCTGCAGGTAACACTGTAGCATCTTCTGCAGTCATAAGAAAACACAGGAGACGGGACAAGAGCAGCTTTAACACCTCAAACCAACACTTCCAGTGAGCGGCGTTGGGCTGAAGTTCTGTTAAACGTTGGGTCTAGTCATGTCAGTCTGATGAGCTAAGTGAGTCATTATTGATTGAATCATGACCTCCAGATTGAACTGGGGCACCCTGCCATTGCGAAGCACTTAATTATTCATGAGGATGAGCTCGATGGGCTTACACCTGGATTTGAAGCTTTGTCCTAAAGACATAATGATAAATGTAAACCATGTTAATTAAAAAAAGGAATTCCTCTGCTGGCAAATCTATTTCCTCTGTTTAGAGGCCTTGGGATGTGAGGCTCAAACACAGCCCCGTGGTTACGTTCTAATTCATCTTTAACAATTTATAATCATAAGCAACTTATCCTAAATCACTGAGAAATAAACAACTAATCACTTCAGGAAATTACATGTTTAATCAGAGGTGGCTGTACTTCACCAAACCCGATTCTCGAAGGTCAATTAAACATTAAAGGATCCTGATTGGGTGGCTGTGACAAGGAGGTTCTTATCGCACTTTGTGAAATGACAGAGGACACAATAAATATTCTATTGGCTTAGATAGCTGTCGCAATTCAAGACGGGTTCCTGCACCAGCACCTGATTATTGAGATTCGGTTTGTAATTAGTTTTAATGTTTATGTGGACACGGTTTAAAGCGAGTCTTGAAATATTACTGCAACTTATTTCTGTGCTCGCTCAGAAAATTAGAAAAAAAAAAAAAATGTCAGCTTATAAAGAAATTAAGGTGGACATAATAATGAGGCACTCGAATCAAGAAAGCCCTCTCAAATTAGGACTTGACGTTCGGATGGAAAGTTGAAATTTGCGATTGTTTCCACTTTTTCCTCTCTATGTAACTATACATTCTCATAGAAATAAAAGGTTTTTTTTAGGTCTACTTAGTCACATTTTAAGAATAACTATATGGCACAAAAACAGAAACACACTTGTTCACTAAAGCATTGAGCATGTAGGCCTAATGTATTATCTTCACTCAAAAACATTCTTATTTGAAGAATGTTGCTGAGGAATATTGCCAGAGGCTAGCCCACTGATGAAAGGTGAAGCAATGGTTTGTTTCAGAATAAATAGCTGCAAATTTAGAGACTTCCGAAACAAATTCTGGCAATTTTATGCTTGGCACTGTAGGTTTATCTTTTGCTCTTCAAATTTCAGTACCATATAGATCCCACCGAAGCCTTGTGCTGCAAAGGGGAGCTTGTCTTTTGATACCTGGATTAGCAGATCATTAGGATTAAACCATTGACATGGGCTGGAACTTCTTAAATCTTTGAAAGCGTTGTTGGATTGGTCGTCACAGCAGCATATCCATGAAGTTGAATATGCCCTGCAGCAGGCTCAGAAAATGTAAATGAGATTATAAGGAGAAATTCAGCAGACTTTCATAATAACTAGTAAAACCATGGCTCAGGAGCACAAGTTATTGGAACATTAATAAAGTGTCTGACTCAGTGCCCACTGAGGAGAAATGTCAGGTTTTATTGTGTTCCTGTCCATTTATTCCAATCTCTCTCAAATTATAAAAATATATTTTTCTTTTTTTTTTTTTTAAGTTATCCATGGATATTTTTCGCTTCTGCATGGTCCAAGGTTGTTTCTTTAAGGTAATAAAAATATGCATCTCTGCTGGTTTCATCACAGCCTATGAGCCAGGTAATGATACCACATTCATTCATATAATTAATGCTTCAGTTATAGATGATTACACACGTGGTGCTGCTTCTAATTAGCACTGGCACTGCTGTCATTTTTCCGGCCGGGTTCTCCATGCTTGTCGTTTGCGTCATGAAACAGAAGTTCCCAGCAGCAAGCTTGAGGATAAAATGCTTTTCCAGCTCTGCTCCGATACAACGTTCTTACTAGAAACAAGATGATCACACTGATCACAGTTAATTCCTGCTGTAGAAGAGAATACTTTTCTGACTTGGAAAGCATCAGTGCATCTATTCGTTTGCAAAACCCAGCTCTTCTCATGCCAATAGGAATTATGATGACACATTTTGAAGAGGAAAAAACAGCGGTCTGTAAAGTACCACTTTTGCATGTCAAATTAAAATTTATATTTTGAAGGATAGTCGGCTAGATGGGAGTATGATGCTACATTGTGTTCTCTTTCAATTTAATAATTTCTTTAGTAAGAATTTCACTTTGAAGAGGCATCAATCCCCCCGCCCAATTTTTTTATTCATATAATCTTATCCAGTGAATGCTCTAGTATAAGAGTGGAGTGCACATATATTTTAGTAATCAGATTTACTGCTAACTGGTCATAAATTAAATACAGTATAATGGTTGCCATGGTCTGGGCAAGAAGGCTTCCATGCATGGCCTTTGTTTGTAGCATTAAGATGCATGGTGGTTGTCACCCGTGTCTCTGTTGGGCTTGTGATCGATTGGCATCTGTCAAGGGTGTTTTAGTTTAGTGTCTTTGCAAGGTCTTTTGCTTTTGTTCTGGGTTGATTTGCACATTTCCTAAGCAATATACATGAACCTCTGAACAATGTGATGACTGGATGTTTCCACGGTTTTTATGCGCACATAAAAATTTACATTGAAAGAAAAGATTTTTCTAAAAGTTCTCCTTTTAGAAGTTATTTTGGAGAACGGACCCAAAGCAAACAAATGAATAAATAAAGTCAGACTGTGCAAAAAATGGTTACAAGTTTTGGATTTTTTTATTTTTTTTTTTTTATTAAAGTCTTCTGTTCAAATGCATTTTAAATTATCATGAAGCTTTAGGCTTTCCAGTTAAATATTTTTGCCTTTCTGGTACTTCAAGAAAGGAGTCTGACCAGTCCTCCCAGTTGGGACATAGAATTGACTACTAAGAACAAGAAAGAAATGTATTTAAATGTATTAATACTAGTCGTTTTCCATGGCTTCTTCTCAACTTTTACATTTTAATCAATGTCCTATAGAAGCAGTACAAATGCCTTCAATTCAATATTTGAAAAAGTCACATTTTGACAAGGGACAGTTAAGTTTGACAATGTTAACAAGAAAAAGGAAAGAATGTGATCATTCTAATAAGATCTTTGTAGTTGCTTGTACAACTATTGTTGGGGGAGTTGATTGTTTTTATTCCAAAACAGTTTTTTGTTAAGAATACTGGGATTTAAACAATTCCTCTTTTTGGAAATGATTTACCAAATGAAACCTTTTGTGCAGGGTACATTAGATGCTGGTGGCCACAAAAACCCTGACGGCAATCAGGACAAGGCCATTGATAAAATCTCAACCACTTCCTGAAACACTCCAGGCAGCGCGGCTTCGAGCTTAACTGATTATGTAACTCGCCGCAATGGACAAAAGCCTCAACAAATATTTCTTAATTTGAAGCATTTGGATAGGACGTCCCATCAAAACCTGCACTCTTTTGAAGTCTTTTTCCAATTTTAAATACATCGCTATAAGCTAACGTAGCAGCAGGTCTCTGTTGTGTGTCTGGGCTCTGAATGCATCACTCCATGGGTATGCTGCTCAGTATGTCATTGAGTGATGAGCTTATCTCTACCCCCCTGAACACGTCTTCCGTGTGTCAGGAAGTGAGTAGAGGGTTTGACCTCAAACCCAAAGGGCTGTGCTGGTAGTGGAGAGGTCGAAGTGAAGCAAGCGAAGCTGCTAGCAGCAGCAGCAGCAGCAGGAAAGAGGCAAAAAGCAGCAGAGTGTAACAGGATGCTTCGCAGCTCACGTAGATCATACAAATTATTAGGATATTGTGTGAAATGCAGCAGCGTCATGGAATTACGGAAATATTTAAGTAACATCAAATACATTGGTGACTTTTGTTCAGTTTTTATAAAAAAAAAAAGTAGTATTGCAGATTGATTGCATATTGTAAAACACATACAGCAATGTTAAGGTATCAATGAAATCAGTGGTACAGCCAAACAGCTTTTTAAAAAAAAAAAAAAAAAATCAGTTGGGTTTCAGGCAGACCTCGCTTATCAGGGGAGAGCAGTAATTACAGGTGTTGATGCTTTTTCAAGCTGATTACACACTACCTGGACAGAGCAAGGTGGCAGGAAGCCAACACACACAAACTCCTAGAGAGGAATGGAAAATATCTGCCTTAACAAAAGACTCAGCAGCTTTTCCAAGCTGCTCATTTTCTTCGCCCCACTTGTAAATGTTGAGCTTACATTCGAATAATAGCACAAAAACACCGTGTTTAGTTAATGGTGTACATAAAAAAATAAATAAAAAATAAAAAGTCTGGGGATTTCTCAGCAGTTTAATGAGCTGAATCTTTTCAGCTATTTGCACTTTGAAATATTCATGGGGTTAGACAATCTCCTGTCTAAATATTTGGGAAACAATTAAACACTATTGGCTGCAGGCCAGGCAAATACCCTTTGGGGTTCTTTTCCGAACTTGATCATAATCTAAACTGCTTCAGTCTGTATGTGACTGTTCACTTACTCTTAAACTCCGCTCCACTGAGTTCCTCAAAATTTGCACAATGTTGTTACATATTTAAAGGTTCTCTTATGTAATTTGCTTCAAAAACAACTAATCTAGCCACTGTCTTTAGCCGCTTGTTATTTCATAGTTATTTAAGAAATGGTGACGTGACAGAAAACTGGTCTGCATTTATTGAAACATATTTGAGCTCTCTTCAAAGCGTCCAGCAGCAGTGAAAACAAAGCTGTTATTCCATATTTACAGCACTGGATGGTTTATGGAAATTACTTTAATCTGTTCATTGGTATAAAGGAAATGCCATTTTGATAATTAATCTGCCCGGCTTCGGAGAGGGGGGAGCCGAGGCCCAAACCCGCCGATGACGACGTCCTGTTATGTGAAGGGACGGTCCTGTGCAGATGTCTGATTTGCTGCAGTGTTTTCCAAAACACAAGCTGGGAGGTTAGGGCAACAAATTATGACATAATTCCCTTATATATATATATATATAAAACTGCAATGCAATTTAAATATATGAATGAAGTAAGCAATCTGGCAATATCGTTTCTAGAAATCCTTTGTTTTTTTTGTATAATTTCTAGCTTGTACTTACAGTGCAAGCTTACTTGCACTTTTTTAAAATTGCCAGAGTAAGAAAAAAAAAAATTGTGATGAACTCAGAATAACACTTGCTAAATATAAAAATAAACCTAGCAAGACATGGAAAGACTTAAATTGAGGCAAGACCTCCATGGCAGACCTGGCAGAATTGCAAAGATACACAACTCATGAGGAAGATTGAGGAAAGATCCATCTCACACTGCTTTTATGGAAAATTGGCTCTTTAAAAAAAGAAAAAAAAACTTGACAATTTTTTTTTTTTTTTTTTAATGGAAAACTTGCCGCTTTTCAGTCATATTTGATGTACGAGACACAAACAAACATGTAGAAGCAAGCTTTTCTCATCAGATGAAACCAAAATACATTTTTTGGCCTACATGCAAAATGCTACGTGGTGGAAATCCAGCCCTGCTCATCACCCTGAGTGGACCATCGCAGTATAGCATCATTCTGCAGGAATGCCGTTCTTCCACAGAGACTTTTAGGAACTGAATTGATGGCGGACAAAACTAAATACATGATAAAACTTGAAGAATGGTTTAGATAGGAGTACATCCTGTGTTGTACTCAGTGAAAGTCCACAATCTTACACCAAGGCGTCATGGGTACCATGTGAAAATGTTTGGCTCTGCAGCCGAAGTCCAACTTGCAGAACTCTATCAATTTATGGGCTACGGCTTCAGCGAATGTGAACCGTCGCTGTATATCAGAGTCAGCGCGTGCCGCTTCCAGACACTGACTGATGTTATAAACATGAGGGGGCTTTCAACAAAATGAGCTTTCAGAGTCAGAACATACACTGATGGATTGCTCAACTTTTTTTTTCCCCCAATTACGGATGTTGGCTACTAAATATACAAGAAGGTCCTTTAGAAACTAAGGGGGAAATTCTACAACTCAAGAATGGAAGCAGCATGACATTTGCATTATATTCCATGATGTAGCGCAGCAGCTTCCGCCGTCTTGCCTTGTGCATTCAGAGACACAGTTTTGGATTGAGGCAATATGAAAACCTCACTGTGCTAGTACTAGGCTGTCCTGCAGAGTGCAATAGAAACAGCGGGGAAAGAAAACAACAGCTGGGAGGCACATATGACTGAGAGGCCACCACGGGGAGTGAGCCTTATCGTGACTGATAAGCCCATACATTGGCCTAATTGATGGCACTATTCCAGGCAGACCTATCAGTTTGACACAAACACATATGCACATGCTGGCAAAAAAAAATGCATGCATGAACAAACACCGCTCACTAAGCGAAAAACACAAATACTTCCCTCAAAGCAGTTGTGTGTTGACTGGATCCGGTCGCCGCATTTTATGTTCTACAAAATTCCTTCCTTTTGTTATCTCTTACACAACTACAATCGGTGCCTGTCACGCTATTTGGTTTGGCCTCATCATCGTGCTAATAACGCAGACACATGTAACACGTGGTGAACATCTGGTGTAGCTACCATTCCATCCCCTGTCTGTCTGCCAGCATCTTTACCCCGGAAGGTCAGCTGCCTACCATTTGCCTCATTTCATCTCATTACGCAACAAAGCTTTTCTTTTCTTTTTTTTGGTTGAAAACATTTTTCCATTAATAAATTTCAAGGAGAGGTTTATCTGAGAAAGAGTTAATCCTTTTTTTTTTGCCTCTAATTATTAATATCTGGAGAACTTTGGAGTGTGTTTTTTTTTTTGAAACGCCAACAGGATTGAGAGTGCCTAGCAGAAGTATCCACATGCCGTGATGTTTTTTTTTTTTTTTTCCCTCTGATTTTATCACGTTGCGACCAAAAAAGTCACCGTTTGGAGAATTTATGCAAGTGGCACAAAGTGATGCATATTTTCGAAATGCAAGAAGTCTCTTTCAAAATTCTTGAAACCAAAAACTTTAGAAGAGGGGCATAAAATTATGTTCAGCCACCTTTAGCACCACCCTTACCAGCAATTACATCCAGAAGTCTACTAGGGTCGTTCTTTACAAGCTTCTCATATAAGAGAAATAATTTTTTATTTGTTCTTTTTGTTGCAAAATAGCTCAAGTAAGTCTGACTGGATGGAGCAGCGTCTGTGAAAAGCAATTTCAAGTCCTACCACAAACTCTCCATTGGATTAATGTCTGGACCTTGACTGAATGCACTTTAATCTAAACCACTCCAGGGTCACCCTGCTGGATGGTGAACCTCCCCTCCAGTTTTGCTACTTTTGCATTCTCTATCAGATGTTCAAGCATTTCCTCGCATTTAGCTCCATTCATCTTCTCATGAACTCTGACCAGCTGCTCTGTAGCTGCTAAAGGAAAGATAAGGTATTTTCATCTGCGTATCTCTTCTAGTATTACTCAGATGTGTAGCTGAAATAAAATAAAATAAAAAAAAAAACATTCATACATCAAAAAAAATGACAATTTAATCACATGAAAAGAAAAGACATGAATGGGTAAGCTGGAGCCAACAGTGTCGTTTGGCTTCTGCACAGCTAAGATTGGCTCCAGAGCTGAGGAGCACGGAAACCAAATCTGCCTCATCTAACCAGAGACTCTTCCTCCGCATGTTTGCTGCCGTGTCTCCTACTACATGGCTCAGGGAAATTTTCTTTTTTAAATTCCATCAACAATATCTTTGTTCCTGCCACTCTTCCATTAAAGCCAGAAATGTAGATTGTACAACTGAAGATGTACTTTGACACATGAGCTATGGCTCTCTGCAGCTCCTCCAGCGTTACAGAGAGTCTTTTAACTGCTTCTCATGTTAAAGGATTGCATGTCTTGCAGTTGTGCAATAATTAGTTCTCTTTTTAGCATGACAAGTCGTCCAGTTTGTCATGAAGTGTAAACTTCTCCACAGACTTATCCCTCACCAATCTGCTGTGCTGCTTAGCTTCACAAAATCTGTCAAGAGATTAAACTTCACACAGGTAGGCTGAATACAGAATGCACAAGTGTTTTCAGGTTTTTCTTTTTAAGAAGTTAAAATGATCTGTCATTTTTCTTTCATTTCACAATTCTGTGCTACACTGGGTTGGCCCACATTAGAGGTCACAACTGCTATGAGACAAAAAAAAAGTGTAATTCTGTATCACATTGGCTAAATAACTGATCCCATTTAAAGGCTAAAAGAGGTCAAATGATTGAATCACATGAAAATGCTGAATCCACCTATTTGATATTAATAAAAGATGATGAAGAGTGGCAGGGTTATGTTTATTTTCAATGGTTTTGGGAAAACGCCCCCCCTGCCTTGTACACTGACATGTTCTGAAAGGTCAGCTTGAGGCCAAGATCTTTACTCAGCAGAGGCTACAGGTCCTTATCCGATCAAAGATTTATATTCATTAGCGAGGTGTCCTTCCCTGCAAGAGATTGTCACTCTGTGGGAGATGTCAGCCTAAGTCCATCAACTTGACTTCAAAATGTTAAGTAAAAATAAAAGATCTCAAACGACATACAAGTGTCCGATCAGTTGTGAGTGCAATTAATCATCTAAAACATAAAAAGATAAACTCTGAATAACTTTTGGATATTTAGTCAAGTGACAACAAAACATAAGCATATGAGGAGCCACTAAAAAACAATGTACCAAAGAAATGGCTGGGTAGAAACAATATTACAATGATCTGTCATCAAAACATCCAAAAACCACTGTATTTCTCTCAACAACAGCAGAATGCTTGTCCGAAGAAATTGTATTTTTTAAAATATACACAGACAAATATGGTGCATCTTGCACACAGCAAATGAAAAGGCGCCGTTCCCTTTGTTTTCAGCCTGGACCAACAAACTAAAACAAGGGAGTTGGTTTACCGACCCCAAACTTTTGCTAGATGTCGTACGCATCAGTGAACAAACATTCCAAAATACTAATCAACACTAAAAATACTAATCGACGTTTAAGACTTGACTTGCCAGTGAAAACTTTGGTAGACAGGTGAGCGGCTGAAATCTGAAGATCTTGCAGTCAAATAAACAGAGATGCAAACTAATGTAGAAAATGTTCTACAGCTGCTTAATTGAACTCTTTATGAATTTATTGTGAATAATAATCCCAGACTGCACCCGATTGGGTCCTTGGCATAACGTAGCTAAGTGACTGTAAATTTAGTGTTTTAAGTGAAAGGAGGAGTTTCCTCTACAAGCCCATCAAGAGTCTCTAGAAAACCTGCTGGACCTTGAAGTGAAAAGCTCTGCACATTTTCTCATATTCTGTCAGTCTCGCAAGTGTGAAACAATGAAATCTATTTCTAAAATAAAAGTACGATTTTCACAAGGAATGGTTCTTCTGGCACTAACCGTTTTCTTCTGTGCAAATTGGTGGTTTTTGTACATCGTGGGTAGACTGGGATTGTTCCCAGTTCTCCTAGAAAGCTGGGCGGAAGCTCTTGAGTTTCTCAGCATTGCTCATCAACGTCCGTCAGCCAGGTAAATCAACAAGTACACAGAGTGCATCTGACACTCGTGTGTAAGCCTAGAAGCATGCCGACTGCGCTGCGTCAGGGTAAGATTTGATCACAGACTCTTCAAGTGCAAAGAAAGGACAATCCGCGTGAGCCGAGACTAAATCTGCTGGATTATGATTCACATTTTGTCCAGCAGATTTACTTCTCCTTTCAAACATGTAAAGGGTAGCTGCATTTATTTTGCGTGTGTTCTGGTTTTAGGAAAAAATACTTTGAAAACTGTGGCTGAAATAGTTTTGGACAAGATCCTGAAATATGGGTCTGAAATTAAACTCCTTTATTACCTTTTATCAATTTATAATATACTTCTATTTTTTTCCTGAGTTTACAATAGTTTATTTTAATCATTAAAACAAATGGGAATTGTTGCCATAGTCTGTGTATTCTTTCATTGAGTACACTCTCTTTTTGGTTCGTTTTAGTTTTACTTAGCTTGTTGTCCTGAATCTCTGATCAGTTGTATTAATCTGAACACTTTATAAATAATTTATGCTACTGGAGCATTAAAGCATTTATCAAGAGCAGATAAAGAAAGTTGGTGAAAAGCATCTTAATTAGGGAAAGCTCCATAAATTACCTGACACAAGTAGCCTATGAGGTTAGCCTGCAGGAACTGTCCAGTAGTGCAACAAGGCTGCTTGGTGGCTGAGTGTGTACATTTGGAAGTTCCAGTGTATTGCATACTGTTCGCGGGGCTGTGCTACATGTGCAATACCCCAGGTGTCTGCTTCACATACTGTAGGATACAGGCCCACTTTGTTTGTGTATTTTAAGCACACAAGGAGCTAAACTAGGTCTCTTTCTCCTGTATCATCATCTCCCCGTTTCAGTGTTTATGGTGGAGATTTATGAGGATGTGTTGTCCCAGAAAATATATGTTTGAGGGCCTCAAAGCTAACGCCAGGTAATGCAGTAAGACGCATTCAGGCACTACGTTTATCTCAAAGAAAGGTAGCATTGCCAACATTTCTTTTTTCATTAACTTCCAGCTAAAATTTTTGTGCTTTTACTTTTTCCCTGCTTTTGGGTGTTGAAACATTTTTATTTTTTGACCAACTTTGCAAAAACAAAAACCTCCTCTGACACTAGCTTGTACATTTCTTTCTGATCAGTCATTATGGTCAATCCCATGACAACCGCCTGGGCAGATGGCACGTAACAGATGTTCATGTTTACCGAGAACACAAAATGTTTTCCGAATTTCAACCTCATTACAAATAAAAAAAAGGAGAGAGACGGAGAGAGACAGAGGCAGAAGACATTCCTGTTCCTATAAAGGTCTCTTGCACAGATGTTGTTGCGCAATAAGTCATTGAAAATGAAAGCTTTCTTGTTAGGATGGAAACTGCCAACTGGATGGTGAACTTTGCTGTGACAGCTGAAGGAGGAAAAACCCCTGGTACTGATGACTAACTGTGAGCCTAAGGGTAAATGTAAAACATTACCTCTTGGTTCCCAAATTAAACATAGTAAGATATGAAATGCAGAGGGGTTTTCTAAAGGAACAAACACAGGGTTTTAGAAGATATTCAAAATATTTGACAGCAAATGTTGTCCTATTTTAAAGTGAAAAGCCAAAAAAATATATTAATTTTCAAATCCCAAAAAGCCTTTCAGTTGTCTTTGAAAGCAGATAGAAAAGTACATTTTAGAATTACCCAACATAGAATACCTTTAGTTTTTAAAATGCTGTGTATAGCAGACATGATACCTGAAAAATGACCTCCGTCTCTTTAAGAAGCTCCTACACTTGCTGACACTCCCCCTTCAGCACGTCATCTCAACAATGCTCTTCCATAATGCCGTTTAGAAACGTTCTTAGGAGAGTTGGACTGAGAAGTAATTCTTATGATGACAGGAAGAAATTAAAGAATTTCTCAAACATGCACGAAAGAACAAAACCAACATGACGTAAAGCTCAAACAGTTGATTTTGCATAATACACCATCTTCGAGATTTATCCAAGACCATAAAGATTGTCATAAATGGCCAAGTATAAGGTTCTCGCCTGTTCATTTACTATTTGTTTTTAAAAACTAATAGCTGGTAATGTATTGCATCATGGTGTAAAGCACTGAGCTAACAGATTGACACAGGCAAAAAAGCTGCAAACAAGTTGATAAATTAAACAGGTCCACCTGATAGTGCCTGAAGTGTTAGAGTGATTGTTCCAGTCATTCCAGAGAACTCGCTCTGCCTCCTCAGACTCGCATGCATTATTTATGAGGGCAGTCTAGGTTTGCACCTCGGCCCTCTGGAAGTCACATTAAACACCTCGGGTTTTCAAGAGCGTTTAGAGACAACAACAATCGAACAGAAGTGTGAAGGTACTGCCACAAAGTCATTGAATCGATGCAATTATTAATAAGGCTTCTTTTCAATTAATAACTTAAAAAAAAATTGGGATTATATCATCCACTGAATTTGACTGCATTGTTTATAATTAGAGCTGAATGAGAGTATAGGTACTTGGATCTGAATCTGACAATAGAATGGAAATCAAATGTAATTTGAAACTAAATTAAGCCGTATTGAATCTTATAATTAGATATAAACTAGACATATTTGTGTTTATGTTGTATAGTGGCTTGATAGAACATTTGTTGGGAATTGGTGTTATCGCGTTCTCACTAAAACCAGAAAGATAGAGCACATAACCCCAGTTTTAAAGTCCCTCCACTGGCTCCCTGTAGCTCAGAGGATAGACTTTAAAATACT
>CAEGAE010085500.1:0-34475 GCA_903067095.1 Girardinus metallicus | reverse complement strand
CTATCTATCTATCTATCTATCTATCTATCTATCTATCTATCTATCTATCTATCTATCTATCTATCTATCTATCTATCCATTCTTTCTCTCCCGCTGTGTGGGTGTAGTAAATGTAAGTCAGCAGAGGTTTCATATTGTTCTCAGATGAAGAGCGGCCATCTGCATTATTATGTCACAAAACATCACATTAAATATCCAAGGGGATGTATACACACAATCATGAATGTGATGTATATTGCACTCCACCTATGCAAAAAAAAATAACTCATTAAAACGTCCGTATAATGTTTTGTATGTGCTAATGAGACTTCAAGTTAAAAAAAAACTGATATGTACCGCCGGCACATTTAGACTTAAAATTGTTGTTTGTTTTTTTTTAAGTCAACCAGTAATATTGGATTTGAGACTGACTTTTCTCAAAAGATTTTAGAACAATAAAAAGGTCTTTCTGTTTACGACTTTATGACTTTTTATTCACATTGCCTTAAAAAGATATTTACACCCCCTCCCAAATATGAGTGAAAATCTCATTTCTTGCATTACGGCGTCAAACTCTTCCAATTTTTTTTTTTTCCTTTTGAAGATCCCTCTCGTTTGTTGAGCTCAAATTATTTCAGCTGGAAGGTCCCATTGGCAATTACCCAGATATTCCCTCCCTATTCACTCAATTCATTTAATCAAGACCTAAAACTGTCATTATGCCCAGGAGTGGATTTGAATAACAAATTCAATTTATTAGTTAAATAAATAAATTCTACTTAAGGTATTGTACAGCCGCGACAAGATGCCCACGGTTGAATTTCTCCCCTCAGTTTCTGCTTTGAATGAATTTTTATTCACCAGGTAGGCTGTGATTTGGACCAAGAATAACACGAAAAAAAAATCTTCTTCCACAGAACGGAAAATACAGCGTCAACAACAACAACAACAACAAACAAAAAAAGAAAATGTAGTGTTTAAATGTTTGGAGAGAGAGAGAGAAAGAGAAATAGCTAAAACAGAAAGGGCCTCGCCTGAGAAGGAGATGATATGAGCAGATGATCGGGAGCGGGACGCTGCCAGATTTGTCAGCAGCAGACGTGGCGCGTTGGACAGCGCTTGTCGTTCAGAAGTATTCTGGGAAACTCGGGAACAGTGGATCTTTGGCAGTCTGTGATGTGTGGGATGAAAAAAAAGAAAGCTGACAAGGAGCGACATCTATATTCAGAGGAGCCTGTCTGTCCATAAATGATTGAGTGACAGGGAGGTGGGGTGTGTGAGATGGATGGATGGGTAAGCGGCTTTGTGAGGCCAATCAAGTTCAACGTGATGCACGTACGAGTCGGGCAGGTTGACGAAGTCAAGTTGGATGATTTCCTCACTTGTCTCTGACTGAGAAAAGCATTTTTGTCTGTAGCATAAAAAACACTTGTTGCTTCTTCAGATGGCTTTTTTTTGGGGGGGGGAAGGGGGGTGTTGTGTGTGGGATGAGATTGAACTCATGGCATGTAAATAATAATAACCAGTATCAATAGACCTAATCCGTACCTTGAAAAAGAATCCAAGAAAAAAAATGAAAGAGGAAGAAAATTGCCTAAGGGCATTTAACACGGAGGAGGGGCTACAGCAGCCTTTGGTGTGGTATGACTAAGATTTTAAATTGCAGAGGGGCTTAGAGGAGGAATGTTGTATTTTTGCTTGTCTACAGCACGTAGCTGTTTACCTTAAACAGAGAGACTGAAAATATGTGTGCCGTGACTCTGTGTTGTTTAATATGTATACTACACTGCCAAAGGTATCGAAACACCCATCATTGAATTTATAAATGCAACCATTAGGAGTTACAGTCAGTAAACAAGTCAAGACGTGTTTATTTGCATAGCACAAGGCAACGAGGCAATTCAAAGTGCTTTACATCATAAAAACTCAAAATAAAAAGTCATAAAAACATCATACAGTCACCATTTGAGAAACCAGTAACAGAATCTTAAATGTTTTCGAGTGCCGTCACAAAAATCATCAACACACATCAAATATGATGGTCAATGTTCCAGTGATTATGGGTCTAAGCCAACTCTAAACAGCTGGCTTTTTAGTCCACATTTAAAGGAAGTCGTTGTTTCGGCTGTTTTGCAGTTTTCTGGACGTTTGTTCCAGATTTGTAATGCACAGGAGCTGAATGCTGCTTCTCCATGTTTGGAAGAGCCTTAGAGGTCTGGAAGGTTGACCTTCCAGAGGAGATCTTTAACGTATTGTAATGCTAATCCATTCAGTGATTTGACACTTTGGCGTGCAAGTCAATGCAACTAAAGATAAAAGCATGGATGAGTTTCTCCAGGTCTTGCTGAGACATTAGTCCTTTGATTGTAGAAATGTTCTTCAAGTGACAGAAGGCTGCTTTCGTAACTGTCTTTATGTGGCTCTGAAGGGTCAGATCAGAGTCCATCGTTGCACTCAGATTTTGGGCCTGATCAGCAGATTCTAGCTTTCTAACAAAGGTGTATAAAATCAAGAAACTGAGTGTAAAGACTGCTCCTACTGTGCAAACACCAGAAAGGCTAAAGAACGGGCTTCTCTGGAGAGTTAAGTCAATTAAAACGTGGCACACTGGGAACATGCCGCCTGCACATTGCCCCCATTTGTAAGATATCCTTTACTAACCATTCCATTATCAACTGGGAACAATGGCAACTCAGCCAGAGTGTCAGGATGATGAGGAGGATAGTGTGAAAAAGTTGACAATTGTCTACAGAGTCAGTAGCTACCGACCTCCAAACTTTGGATGGCCATCAGATTAGCTCAACAGTGCATACGGGACTTTAGGGAAGGATTTTCCATGGCCAAGGAACTTCATCCAAACCTTACATCACTAAATGCAATTCAATATGTGGTTGGGGTTGTTTCTGAGGGGTTAGCCCTCAGATCTTGTGCACAAAGTAAGACCCTTAAAGACATGAAAAACAGAGAGGGTCGGGTATGGAGGAACTTGATTGACATTTGGGATTAATTAGAGAGGAGACAGTGAGACAGGTTTTTTTTGTCTGTAAGTGTTTGACCCCAAACTGCTGTCCTGACAGAACATCAAGTATTCCCATAAACACGTCTTGACAAATTTCTTATAACCAAGTGTTTTGCTTCAAATATCATCTATCAGGAAGAAACCCTGAGCGTACTCACTAATACTGGAGATGGGGAAAGATTGTTTGGACTATCTGGAGACTTTGGAGTACAAGCAGTATAGTACATATATACTTTTCTTGAAGCAAACAAAGATACAGTCCTATTTGACGACCTTTAGTCTAAACATATAGTCCCTTTACAACCAACATTCCTACTTCCTTTGTTTCCTTTGATTCCCAGAGCGGCGCTTTTATGACGTGACTCGTTCCATAAGCGCGTCGTCCTCTTCCCCCTTCCAGGTCAACATTTGTCCTGTTTGCTTCCTTCCAGTGGGTGACTCAAACGGAAGCTGCAGGTTACATGCTGCATCTTTCTGTGTATCTGATGCTTAAAAAAAGATCGATAAATCAACTAAATATAGGTGCGAACCTTGAGAGTTGCGTCTCGGTTGTGAGAAATCCCCAAAACAAGCCGTTAGTTTTAATTAGCGCCCAGGGTCCCTGCTCGTTCTGCTAATTCCCCCAAATATAATTACAAATGTGTGGCTGCAGGGTAAACACCTCAGATGCGAGGCCCCAGAGATATTAATATTCATCGTCTCACTGAAAACATTTTCGCTTTGCAGTTTTAGTAAACATCTTGTGTTTCTTTACTGACGCGAAGGAACAGCAGCAAGAGGGGAGTCGTACCCACACGTTTGGTTTTCGCTTCCCACAGTCGTCGTTCGTCCTACAGTCATCCTCAGGAAGCGAAGCCATCACCGCTTCCTGTGGGGTTTGCTGGATTGTGTTTACGGACGCTCTGTTTACTTAATAGCTTACTGAGGTGTGTCTCGGGGACATTTGAATTAAATCCTGTCGGTTGTAATCTTTGGCGACAGAGGAATAATTGTGGAGCATTTTGAAACGTGACAGATTAGAAGAATGAATGGTTTGTTTGAGCTGGGAAAAGCATTTATGTCCTTTTTAGTTCAATTGATTCATACACACTTGCTGTGAATTATGGCAGGGGTTCAACTCATGGTGAAACTTAGAATAAATACAACACGATTATACAGTTTTAGAGACTTTTGGGGAGTTCTGAAGGTTTAGGAGTTTCACAAAAGACAACAATCGAAATAAGGATAGTGACTTTGAATTTGCAGCACAGAAAGGAAACGCTGATGGTACACTTTGATACTAATTGAATTTGTCGGCTGAATTAGCATTCCGTTTTTAATTGTTGTCTGACGGTGTTGTAGCAGCGGTCTTACGTATTTCTGTTTATGTGAGCAAATATTTTTACGTTGATATGTTGATGTCACAGGCCACGTAATATCTGAAAAAAGTGTAAATTTTGAAAAAGTTATTTTTTTGGAAATGTTTTATTTTTACTTGCCCGACAAAAAAAAAACCCTAAAAAATATCAAAATGTGATTTGAAAAAGAAAGTGTAAATGTATATAAAAGTGGAGTGATACATAAAATTAGACAGCTCCAAATAAACTAATTCTATCTTCTTTTTTTAAAAATACTGCTAGATTCAAAAGATCCTCTCAGATTTAAACAAAAATCTCCTCAAATTTGTCTGTGCAAACCAGTAATCATTGCACTAAATAAAAGACTGGTTCACACTATTCTGCTTTACATCAATAATTGATGCTTAACGCTAATGATGATTATGGTGAGGCGGGTTCTACACTTTCATCATTCATGTAGGAAAACATTCATGCAAATATGCTGAACCCATAAGCACAGATTTACTATGTGAGCTATTTAGACAAAAAGTGCCACATTCAGAACGAAGGGCATAGCTATTATTTGAATTATTCTGAGACAAGAAATGATTTCATAAACACCGTGTAGTCACTGCTTGAACAAATATTAACCATCTCAGGAGTGGGATGAACCTGCGGTACTTATGGATTCTCACGACGTCTCTGCTGGAGGCATGGCTGCGCCGGCGAGAAGATGAAGACAAATTCCAGTTTTGTTTCAATAGCGTCGTCATTGAAGAATAATTAGATGCCATAATTTATTAAAGTGAAGGCAAAAAATGGGCCCGGGGGGTGGGGGAGGGGTAGGAAAGTGGACAAGGCAGGAGGATTTGGGAAATGACTCAGCAGCAGGAAGAAGAGAGACAGGCATAGAGAAGTTGGCATGAGATAGGAAGAACATGCAGAAACAGAAATCCATTACTCATCTGACTTTGCTGGTTATTTTACCCATCGATTCCACTTTGGGTTCGTGTTTGCTTGAGCTAAATTTATGGCGGCTTAAACGTCCCACAAGTACTTTTTATTATTCTTTGCTCAAATGCGTATTGTTAGTCAGAAAGCTAACTGTTCCGTAACGTGCATGACAATAGCAACATCTGTGTTTTTATAAAGGATAACAAATACATTATTTATGCACACTTGATTTTACAGCGATTTCTACCCCCCCAGGGATGAATGATTGCTTCATTCTTTTGGTTTCACAGAGTGCCTTTATAATTGCTTTCATAATTATTATGTCAACACCTTCTTTACAGCCAATTGCTAAATCTGTGCTGGCAGTAGTGCTCAAACTAAAGCTGTCTTCTGACTGTCACTCATAAAACAGAGTGCAGTACTGGAGTTGTACTTGATTTATAGTTTTCTTTTTGTAATAGAAGAGAAAGTAGAGGTTATTCAAAACTGCAAAAATTGGATGCCGACCCACATTTTGCAGCATGCAGCTAGCAGAAGGTGGCTCTGCAGCTCAAGGGGTTTAGTATATTGTTATGCCACACTTGTCATATTCGATCTTGCAAAGCATGTTGGAAATTATGCGTTGCTCTGTGTCGGTCTAATAGATGTAATGTTACAGAAGGCCAAAAGGTTAATGGGTTGCACATACTTTTGGTCTGTCTTTGGACGCCTGTTCTAAATGTGAAATTTCCTGTGAAACAATTAGCTTACTCATCAATTAGCAGAGACTGACTCTCCAACAAATTGGGTCCAAATTGTCCCGTGCTCTCTCGGTGCTACCGTCAATATTCGGTAAACAGTGGGGGCCATGTTCTAATGGACTACCAAAATAAATGAGGACCTAAAGAAATTAAGAGCAAAGAAAGATTCTGGTAAGAGTTATTGTTGGTAACTGGCCCTTTGACCCTAGACTTGCGGGGTGAGGTTGTGGTTCGTTTATGCCGCCTTAATATTCCCTCTAGCTATTTTTCATCTTTCTCACGTTCTCTAATGGCATTTATATGTCCCAGTGATTGGGAGCAGAGCAGCTGGCTGGATAAAACCATTACCTAACCCATTGGAAGAAATTCCATTAATCTCACAGTTGTCAGCCAAACAAAAACTTTAGATAGATTAGAAAATCACTTTGGGGGTTGTTGAACCTTAAACAGGCTGACATACATGCAAGTCTTATCTTTTATCCAATTCTACATTTCCTCTTCTTGCCCACTTTAAGCGTTTATCTCGATGCCACATGTACTGCAACTAGCCAATGACATCACGGTTCCGGGGCGCACAGCCAATGAGAATCTACAGGGGAGAGTCAAACGGGGGTCACTGCAGCCACATGGGCCAATGGGGACTAGCCAAAAGGTCGGTAGCCATGGGGATTAGCTTGGGTTCAAACATTTGCATAAGTGGCAGATGCCCCCCGCGTTGGTCCCATATGTGTTCATGGATAGGCAGTGATGCAGAAGTTTGGGCAGCTAAACTTTTGTATCAGTTGTTTTCGTACCAAAGTCCCAACATGATTGATAAATAGATATAAAACGTACATCTCCTTAATCTGCTTTGCATTTCCTCTCTGGCGCATATTTCAACCATTCGAAGTTATAGTAATTAAAGTCGTTAGCTAAGCTCCGCATTGTTCTCTGAGAGGATGGATGAAGAGACGCGTGGGTGGATGCAAAGGGTAAGGGGAGGTGTGTGTGCGATTGTGTGTGGAGGGGGTGGGGGGGGGAGACAAGGACGGCGAGCAAACGGCACCACTGAGTAGGAGAAATACAATGAGCCGTGAGTCAGAGAAAAAGCAGAAGCGAGAAAAAAGAGAGAAATAAGCTGAGTAAAGGTCAGAGTGCGGAGCGCGTTTTTAAAATGCCAGAGTACTGACTATGCTCAGGAATGTAGTGTATAATGCAGAAACTCAAAAGGGACTAGTGAGCAGAGGAGAAAACATAGCGAATTATTACACAACATACATAATATACTGGATTTTTCAACTTGTAGAGTGTATATATATATATATATATTTTGTCACCTTACTCTGTGGTACCATTGCGATAATGATGGAAATGCTGGTAAGAACTATTTATTCCTTCTTGTTTTTTTAGGTAGCTATATGGCTGTGATTGCATTAATACCACCAAAAACACAAAAACAAATTCAATAAAATTCACATCTGCAAAAATCTTCTTTCAGACACCAGTCGCATAAAAAAAAAGTCTGATTTGTATCACCAAGCTGCATTTAATGATATTGATAAGCTCATTGAACAAACAGCAGAGAAAATAGTAAAAGTAACAATTCCGGCAACACGGACAGTTTTTAAACTTCATTAATAAGTCTTCATCTTGACAACGATAAATCAAAATTCTCACGGTGATGAGAAACGTATCGACAGTAAACGACAAGCGATGCGATAAATGCTCACCCCCCCAGCATGTGGCATCAGTTCTGCCTCCGAAACCAGCGCAGTGGCAGACGGCGAAGCACGAAGGACAGCTCTTTGGTTGGTTCATAGGAGATCGTGTGCGAAAGCATCCCATAACATCTCCAACACGTACAACAGAGTAAGACAAATGTTCACTGCAGCTTCTCTAATTACTGTAATGAAATCAGAGAATTGTGCCTCAATCTCTAAATTAAGCAGGATGCTGCAATTTTTTATTTTTTCAAAAAAGTTTGTTGATTTGTCTGGGGCTTCGCAACACAATTTTATAGTTAACAGTGAAAAATGCAAAAGGGAAAATGTTTTTCGAAGCAATTGCCCGTTACAGAGGTGACCACTTTTGCTTAAAGCCTCAGGTTAAGAAGCTTAATCATGCAAAAGAATGAAGGCTAAGGCAGTAATCCTTGGCACTTCGAAGAACAAGATGGTATTTTTTTTCTTTTCTCTTTTTATAATGCAGTATAAGCCTATTAGAGCGCTCGCTGCGTACGTTTCGTTTGACTCGTTTGAACAAGAACCTGGATCCAACTTCGCTGCCTTTGACTAGAATGCCTTCAGAGCGTTAAGCAAATCTAATTATTCATATTTCATCGGGTATTCTACGTAGGAGGAAATTAGCGAAAGTGAGCTAAGAGAGAAAATGTATCCTCCAGGTAAGCCATTCGATTTCCCGATATGAATAGTGGTATGGCCTGTTTGCACTACCAGGGAAACTGCTGGGATGACTCATTTGTTGGGAAGGTGAAACTATTGTAGAGTTAAATTAGATTTTATGAGTTTGAGATAAATCCCTGCACACATAAGCATCAGTGAAGGCGGTATACAAAAATGTGGCGCACCATTCAGAACCACACAGTTTCTCCTCTTCCGGCCTCGCCTGCGTCTTTCTGAGGTCCATAACAGGCAAAGAAAAGCACTTCACTACGACAATCCCGGGCAAATGTGAAACGTTATTTTATTTCCTACAGGCCACAAGAGAAAAGGTGAGTCAATGGCAGACGAAAGCCGCTGCTACTTTTTATTTTGTGCACAGAAAGAGAATGCGATTGATTTTGAAGCTCCCAGAAACGATGCTCTGGAGAGCTCACTTTTTTTCTACACGCTCACACCAGACATCTATTTTCTCACACAGTAACAGTAAAAAAAAAAAAGTCACAACTGTTGACATTATGGTTTAGCAGACCTGTGAAGCAAAAGTGAAGCTTTAAAAGAAAAAGATAGGAAAGAATGAAGTGGAAAATGCCTACAGTAAGTCATTACTGTTTGTCAGCAAAGGTTACAAAACTCTAGGAGAGAAGGAAGAAGAGAGAAGAAGTGTAGTTTTTAATAAATAAAATCTTTATTTTTGGATAGCTGATATATATATATAAAAAAAAGCATAGAGTTTTGAAAAGAAGCAAAAACAAAGCAAATCTGAAAGAGGCCAAATAACTTTTAAAAGTACTCTAAGGTGCCTTGTAAAAGTGTCCACATCCCTAGAAATGCTTTAGTGTATTTTCACCAAGTTTTTTTCATTTATTTTACTGAGATTTCGTATGTTGAACCAACACAGTTTTGCTCATAAATGAAACAGAAGCAAATTTTGTGCACAGTTTTCAGACTGGTCCTCTGGTTTGGCTCTGAAATCATGTTATAGCCCTAAACAAAATCCGGTTCAACCAATTGCCTTCATGACTCAGTTAATCAGTAAGCAGAGTGTACCTGTGAGTAACTTGATCTCGGTATGAGACGTTTGTGGCCTCAGATGCAGAGAAGAGCAGCTTGAAGTAGGGTTCGGTTATGAAACCACATAGTTCTTACAGCTCTTGCGGCGCTGTTCGGTTCATCGTGCAGAAACGGAAAGAGGACGACCTCAAACCTACCAAGACATGATCGTTTAAGTAAACTGACAAACCAGGAAAGCAGAGCAGAGCCTAGAGACCCCAGGGTCATTTAGAATAAGCTCCGGTGATCCACAGCTCAGGTCAGAGCGGTCTAGTGATAACTACGTTGCAGCAACTACATTTCATCGTGCATCTTAGAGTGGCAAGAAGATTAGTCATGTTTGAAGTATGCCACAAGACCAGCATGCAACTTCTCTTGACTTGCATGCAAAATACAATGTGTGGTGGAAAAACCAACTCAGCATATTCAGTTTTACATAGAACAGTAGCAGCAATGTGTCGCAGGGATACTTTTCTCCAGTTGGGAGAGGAAAGATAAAGAGTTCATAGGAATATGGATGGAATATTGGATATATATATATTTTTAAAAGTTTCAACTTCCTCCCTTTGTAGCATTATTTGCTTCTAAAAAGAAGAGTTTGGGAATTGATTTGTGTTGATCTATAGCATCAAATCCCTAATACGTTGACGTTTATGGTGGGAGCATACCAAGATGTCAAAAAAATAAGAGAGAAAAAGTTCAAGAACTACGAATAGTTTCTTGAAAATAAATATTTATGTATTTAAAGCTTAACCTTTGCGTTGCTTAACTGTATTTGCAGACAGCAATTTGACACGGCTGGTTAGTAAAATATGAAAAAAGCTATTATTTCTGGTCTACGTGTGCTAATAAAACACACACAATAGATGTTCCCATGGTGTGCTGCCTGGACATATGAAACCCTGCAGGTGTGAGAGTTTAGACGTTGAAACGGAAAAGCAGACATGAAAAGAAATGGCTGAATCCTTGTTGTTTTTGTGCACCGGCTTTTCCCGAGGGTGTGTGCTGTGTCTTTAGATAGACGGACGGACAAACGGAAAGGGCAAATGGACGGATGACTGGAAGACTAAACCACACTGAAGCATTACCCTCACTTTACTGACGACACCATTGAAATCAGCTCTCTGCTATATGAAGAAACTGACCAGCTGTGACAGATACTTGCAACTTTATTTGCTGTTTTTTTTTGTTTTTTTTTTACCTCTTCCTACTTCCTAACTTTGGATTTGTGATTTTATTTCTTGTTTTATTTGTCGTTGTTGTTGTTTTAGCTGTGTGTCACTGCCACGCTAAAACTCAAATTTTCTCTTAAAGGGACAAGAAAATCTCTGAAACGAGTATTCTCTGAAATCGTCAGGTTTTCCCTGGGCTAGTAAGCGGGATAGACGCGCCCCTTAGTGGCCGAAAGCATGTAACACAAGCCAGCTCACGGAGTAAATATATGACGTAATGGGGCTTAATATTACCACAAGAAGATTTAAAAAAAGAAAGGGGAAAAAAAAAAAAACTGCAAAAAAATTTGGCATCTACTTTGAGATTCAAGCAACAGTCTGTTTATGGAGATGAAGCAGAGCCTGCCTTCAATTTAACAGAGACATTTGTGCCACACACAGAGTTGCACAATCTGTCATTTGAGAAGTTGCACAAGACATTTTATTAGAATGGAATTTGAAAACCGTAAATCCATCAAGATTTCTTGGTTGATTCCTCGGTTATATTGGTGAGATGTTTATAAGAAGGGAACAACTCAGGGACAAGGAGGTCGTTGTACCTTTTATAATGTACCTAGTTGGATTGTAGCACCAAAGATGGTGCTGATGTAGACACAATTTTATATAAACTACAAACACTCTTACACTTAAAAGGCTCCTTCCAACCACACTGAGCTGATGTTGGTCTTTTGAAGCAGTAGCCTTGAATTTCCTGAGGACATAACTGGTGCTTGACTTTTTTTTGTCCTAAAACTAAACTCTGTCCATGTTTACAAACTGGGACAAACAGTGAATTAAGTTTGTTTCTTTGAGTTTGCACTCTTGGAAGTAGATAAAATCAATTCCATAAACGATTACCAAGCTCTAACCAGATGTGGATCTGCAGGAGCCGTGTCCTGCTTGCCGACCCCAGACAGAAATCCCAACGCGAAAACAAAAAGACGAAGACGTGGTAACGGGAATAACAACATCGGTTCAGCTAAAGATGTGACCAACACCAGCATTGGGATGGTTATGTCTTGGATGACAGACGATCCACACAAATGCATTCAGGAATGTTTGACATTTTCTTGTGTAAAAATACAACAGTTGGTTATAAAAGCCTATCATTACTTGGAAACCTCACTCAGCATTTCACAAAAGCGTTGAGTGATCATTGTTTATGTTCCTATGTTTGGTTTATGTTCCTGACAATATATTCTCAAACTCACCCAGTCTTTGTCGGTCTGTTCAACCATTTTCAAAGCACAGGTACGACAGTCAGACTCGGTAATTAAGAATGTCTTGATGAGTCTTATCAGATTAAAAGGGCCTTTTAGCTTTTTGGCATACGTTTCATTAAGCTCACATTTCCGTTTTTAAAAGTAGAACTTTTTTAATGATCTGATGCGATATTCTAATTTTAAATGTCATGTTTTCATTAACTGTTGGAAAATCATCACAATTAACAGAAATAAAGGCTATCAACCATCCGTGTGTGTGATTAATCTACATAACGTGTTCAATTAGTGAGAAAGTTCCCGAAATAAACGAGCTTTTCAGTGATACTCAAATTTATTGGACGAGCCCATACAGCCTAAAGTATCTAACAAGAACTTAACCAATTTTTGAAATAAATATCTTTCAAAGGTGAAATTGACATGAAATTCTTTCATTGAGTCCAGGCATGCAAGGAAACTAAGCCCTAGTTTCATGGTAGGAGGGTAAAAATATTTTTTCCTTTCAGGAGATCAAAAACTGATCTGGTCTTAATTTAAATCTAACATTTACTCAAGTGCCACTTAATAATTTGTGGCTGCTACTTTTATTATTATTAATTATTATTATTATTATTATTATTATTATTATTATTATTATTATTATCGCAACATGCTTAATAACGCAATAGGAAAAATAATAATAACTTTTTTATCCAAATATGACCAGGAGAGGGCGACAAAACGCAACTAAACTGGAAGAAGACCACTGGCTGCTCTTGCAATGCAATCAAAAGAAGTCAAGAACAAAATCTCCATAGCAAATGTTTTGGGTAGGGTGTCACTTTCTACTGCAGTAGACAGAAGATATAATGAACACACTCAAAAAAGATGTGGGATGAGATAGTAGATGTTAGAGAATAATAAAAGGTAAAAAAAATCTTTCTTTTTTCCTTTCTCTTTCTACTTATGTATTTGGTTATTTGACTGTCAATAGACAGTTTTATTATTTGGGGGAAAAACGCTGTCAGAATGCAAGGCAATGTATATTTAGACAACAACAAAAAAGTCATTTAGTTTTGTTTTCAACAACTTTTAAGAGGAGTTTCATTTTCAAAATCATTTCAGATCAGGAAACCGTTTAACATTCCAGGTTTTTACTTTACTATTCTTTTGGACGGTTCCATAAACTCTGCGAAACTATGACACACACGGCGTTTTATACTCCTCGTTTCCTTTGAATCGTTTCACGCTTCGTTGAAATTGCTTTACAGAATGGATCTCTTGTGTTCTCGGAAACCCACTTTGATAAGTAGGCGGGGCAGAAACTGGACATACCTAAGTTAAGTCGCGAACTTGAGTGCTGTTCGCCATTCACGCGCTCCCTCCTTTTCCATTCCTCCTCCTGTCACTCTGCTCCTCCCGTTCCTCCTCCTTACGGGGATCAGAAAGTCCTCTGGGCTCCGTGGCGCACAGACGCGTTTTGAGCGGCGCGCTCGGGAGTCTCCGTCCGATCAGATAAACTTCTGTAACTTAAACAACAAGATCCGCTTTGACAGAGTACCGTCTGGACGCTTTTTGGATTTTGCCTTTTTGGTGGGCTCGCTCAATAAAGCTGTTTGTTTTGCCCAGAACCCTGGCACAATGAGCGCGTTCTGCCCCAGATCGACGGATTAGAGGTGAGTTGGACTTTAACCTGCTGGAGAACTTGGTTGGATTTACCCCTTCCCCCCTGTGGAAAGAAATTATCTGCTTTTTGCCTGTATGTTTTGAGAAGATGTGCCCATGATTAAAACAACTGGAAACTCATTTAGTTAAAAATTGACAGAGATTTAAGAAACCTCCAAACTCTTGTACCACAGTTTTTCCTTGTAGCATTACAGTAATTGCTTGGTGCTAACATTATCTTGCCAGTTTGGAACTTGTAATTGGGGCATTTCACCACAGCGAGCAAGTACAAAAGGACTGTCAACTGTTCTCACATACTTTCCTTCAGTTTCAAGCAGCTTGCCCACTGATGTGTCTTGACTGTGGTTGCTGCTGGTATCTCCTGAACCTTGTTAATAAGTAATCCATGTGAATTTGGACACTTTCTGTGCTCTTTGACACTGACTGGTGTTCCTCTTTCTGTTTATCTCAAGGGTGGAAATCTTGACGCCGAGTGTTTTTTTTTTTTGTGTGGCTTTTTTTGCACTGAGATCTCAGCGTTTCACCACAGATAGTGAAAAGAAGATACAACAGCCATGGATTTGGGAAATGATGTGGATTTATCCAACAACAACATCACACCTTTGTGGAGGCGGCGCACAGACCTCAGTGAAGGTTCCCAAGACTTGAACAAACTCAAGCCACGACCCGTGAGCTACCACGTAAACGGGGTCACAACTGCAGACTTCCCTGCGGGGGAAGATGGACGTTCCTTCACTTTGAGCCAGCCTTCCCAGCCATTAAATGCAAACACTATGGTGTTAAAGCATGTTTTGCACAGACCCTCGGAAAAAAAGCGAATCGTTCGGAGCATTAGCATTGGGCGCCTCTACAATGGACGCTTCTCATTGTCCAAGTTTAGGGCTGAGGATAAGAGAGCTACACTGGACAACAGGGTGTGTAATGGAGGTAGCAACAGAAGAAATAACCAGAATGGAAGTGTTTGCTCTGAAAATCATCACCAGGACATGCAGAGATCGACCACAAACCCTCTTGATCTTGACTTGGAGAAAGACCAGATCTCCTCTGGGACAAATACACCCCCACCTGAAACTCCTACCGACAATTGTTCTTCAGATGTCCATTCTCCTCTAACGCCAAATAACTACCACTACGAGCTGTCTTCACAGTCATCGGCATCCAGCTCCTCATCCCCAGGGTATGGTACCCTCACCCCCTCTCACAGCTCCTCTTCAAGCATCCCCTCACTTTCGTCTTTAACCTCCTCAGACCCTCCAACGCCTCGCTCCCCATCGCCAGCTGACAGAGGGAATTCATTGCAGTCTCAGACAACCTCCCCAGCATCCTCATACGACACCCTGTACGCCTCCTCCTCTTCCTCCAGCTTCTCCACATCACCGTCCCTTTCCCCAACTGCATCCCCCTCTCCCACCATTGTTCTTAGCACTAACAGCCCAGCTGCCTTGAAGATGGGCACCCAGCAGCTTATTCCCAAAGGACTGGCATCCGATATCCGACAAACCAAGGCGCCTCCTACTGGGACCCAACGGCTGGGATTGGACCATTCCAAACGAGCAACGAAAGTTCTCAGCATGGTGGAAGCAGGAGGTTACTTTTCTACCGGAGGGGGCCACACAGAAGAGGCAGAGGGAGAGAACGAAAGCCCAGGAGCATTACGGAGAGCTTTGAGGAGTACGTCTTACAGGAGGGCAGTTGTGACTGAAGTAGACAAGGACGTTACCTTGGTTGAGTTAAAGATGCCTGTCATGGAAGGGCTTGAAAATCCTGGTTCACCCACTGGCTCAACAAACCTTGCCACGTTAAGTCCAACAAGTGCCGAAGCACCAAAAGCTTCCAGCCCCAGGATTTCAAAGTCTTCTAGCCCTCGGATGGATAAAACTAAAAGCAACAAGAAAAGCAAGGTGGGCCAATCTATTCATGAACTGATAATGAATATATTTGGGGTACCCGAAAGAGGAAAAAAGCAATATGTATGTTAACTCTTAAGAGAGGGGCACGCAAGCAACACTTTGCTAACAGTGAATTATTATTTTAGGAGTAGTAGGTAGAGGGTTTCTTTCAATAGAAATGAGGGCTTTGTCAAAGTGAATTAAGTCATGAACAGTTTCAAGCACAAGTCTGTTTTGACAAACAAAAACGGATGGTGATCTGAATTAGGTCATGGAATGCGATGGTTTTGGAAAACTTTTGCGCAGCAGAAAGGAAAAATTACCAAGTTACATACTGGTAGACGTGCTAAAGAAGACTGAAAAGTGTTTTTTTTTATTAAAAGATGCTTTAGCAAGTATTGTTTTTAGGATATGCACAGTTATGCAACAAGGTTGTTAAATTATTAGTTTTTTTCCCCAGTGATATATTTGTCTTCTTCTTCAATTGGATTGGATATCTGACACAATAAGAGCGGAAAATTGTATAAAAAGTACATTTTCATATATGCAGCAAAAACCAAAGGCATTTTAACAGGTGGATAAACATTTAGGAGCCACTCTAGTTAGGCGTGTGCAGTTCAAAAGTGTCGCAAAACTCCTTTTACTTCACTCTGTAGTCAACAAGTAGTAGCCCCTGTGAACTTTGGTAATCTGTTGAGTGCTTTTTGTTTCTTTGTTGTAGCTGGTTGAGATTTATTGACTGGGTTAATCGCAGCCCCTCTAGCGGCTTAACGTACTGTTGTACACAAAGATTGCTTTGACACAAACTTACATGATCAGGAGGGGATAAAGTCTGAATCACAAAACCACAACACAGACTGACCATTGTGGTTCAAGCTTGGATTAGGACAAAGCCCTGTAGGAAAACAATTAACTTGTTTGTTGGCGGTCATGATGTAATAAGACACTGTGTCCACACTGTAGATACATGTAGATACATGCTTCCTTGGTACGCCACAGTTTAAGTTGAATGTTTTTTTTTTTCCTCTTTCAGATTCCAAATAGGAAGAAGCTGACGTCTCAACGGACATTTGACAGTGAAGGTAACACCTGTCTTTTTGGGTCATTTTGTTTTTCGTGCATTCCACCGTTTTAATGTCAGTTTACCTTGAAATTAAACGCTGTTTATTTGTCACAAAATTAAACACATTTCAGAAGAGGAGCTCTACCAGAACTACCAGGAGAAGGCCCTGCATAACGACTCCGATGAGGATGCTGATTCAAGGAGGCCTAAGCCCGATCAGCGCATCGTCGTGCAGTACAGACCCATACGTACCTCTTGGAGCCAACTGAGCGTGGTTAGATACAACACACACATACACACAAACAATCCCACAGTAGTTGTGTGTAACTTATGCCCTTTCTCTACACCCTCACGATCCGGCTGCTGCGGTTGCAAAGTGTTGGAATCCTAGTGCTCCAAAGAATGCTGTCACAACGAGTTGAGCCAAATTTCATACTCATCCTCCCACTTGCCTCTGTTTTTCTCTGGGACTCGCTGTTTATCAGTGAGCGCGCTCACGCTAGGACACACTCGGCCTCAGAGGCAGACAGTCGGTCAGAGTAAGAGGAAGTCTTGGAAGCACTGCTGCTGGGCTTCTTGCCAGTGAGCTGGCAAACCCTTGATACTCACACTGCAAATATGCCCAAAATGTTCCCCATAGGGATATGTGGGATGATCCTCCGTTGCATAATATAGTTACGAATTGGAATCTTCAGAGAGGGATATCGGAAGCGAATCGGCTAATTTATTGGTTGTTTTTTTTTTTCTTTCTTATTAAATCATTCCAAACTCATTTCATCATCCTTTTTTTTTCTTTTGTTGCACAAGTTTGGGATGAAAGCTGGGTGTTGAAGTTAATTAGTATCAGTTTCAAAACCTGCTGTGCAGACTCTAATAAGTGAGGAATAACTAGCAAGTTAGAAAACAAAACGGTTGCTGGTATTTAAAGAGCCACCACTCTTCAGCTTTCTCATATTTTAAAGCTGCATTTTCAAGAATACATTTTTTCAAGAGTTTGTTGATCCTGGGGATATTAAGTATTCACACCCAACCAACAATACAGTGTTATAGCACCACGAGCAGTAAAATGAGCCTCATGTCTTCTGGGGTATGTGTTTTTTAAGCTCAGCATGAATGTTTTGGAGCATTCTGCCGACCAATCATCTACAGCTTAGTCTGGTTGAATGGGAAGTGTATAGGCAGTGTTTTTAGACCCTTCAGAGACGTTCAATTGTCTTTAGTCTTTAAGTTCCTGTCCTTCGGCTAGGTCACTTAAATGAACATTGAAGCGGCACCTTTTTTTTTTTTTTTTTTTTTTTTTAAATCTTGGCTATTGTTCAAGCTGTCGTCCTCTCCAGAGCACTCTGGAGCAAGTTTTCTTCACTTGATCGAAATTATTAAGACCATTTTCGGCAAAAAAAAAAAAAAAAAGTTTTTTTCCATCACAGCTGTAGTACAGTTTTGGATATAGTGTCTGTTTGGTTTGTCTTTCTGTAAATCTCACATTAGAGAGTCTTAGTCATACTTTTTTTGTTTTTTTGAGGGAATGGTGAAGCATTGCTGTTATTGTCAAGGTGTGATGGGAAGCTTAGTTCGGTTTGTTTCCAAGAACCAGGCACACAGGTTGTCTTCAAGTGAGTCACATCTCACTCAGCCCTGCCTTTCTCTTACGCGTCTTTTGTCTTTTAAATTTTAATGGGACATCAAATCCCAGAAAATATGATGTTCCAGGACTGTTAAAAGCTTCAGAAGGCGCGGCTTATCTAGAGTTTAAGTCCTGCGGTGTAACCTTGAGCAAATAAAACAGGTTCATCTTCTATGATGACACCTAATTGATTGTGTTCCAGTCACACCCTGTACTGTACTAATGACGGTGAATTCACCTGGCGCTGCCTGGAAAGTCGTTGCCTTTGCCCAAAGAATATTCAAACGGGGAAGTGGAGAGTGGTCAAAACACATAGCCTAAATAATAAGCCATAAAACTGATATCTGTGTGTGCGGAGGGAACTGAAAGATCCCTGAAGATGTTTGACCATCTATGGGATTGCTTGTTCTTGTTGTTTGCTCAAAGACTGCAGGGCAGATACTACCACAGAGTTGACACCGCTTCTGGAGGAGGCGGTTTCGCTTCTGTTCACTTCAGACCCAAACAGGCTGAGAAGTTGGTGGAAGTAAGAGAATACCTGCTCAGGAATGAGGCCTGAATGAAAGCGTAATGCTTATTTAGGTGTAATGGTGAAAGAAGAGAAGGAAGGAACCATGCTTGCTTTGGTTGACCCTATAGCAGCCTAGGCATTTGCCTAGAGCTGGTAGCTAGGATATAGTGAAGCGGTGTTGAAACCTCCTGCACCTGTTGCTGCATTTAGCCGGTCAGCTGGAGGGTGTTTTTGTACTTACAGAAAAGTTCAGTTGGGTTGTTTGTGCATACTTTATTTTGTGTGGAAATTACCCATCACCCTGACCCACTCTGTGACCTATAGCTCCTTTAAAACTAGAGCTGGCAAGCAAAGAGCTGGTGGGCAATTTGTCTTAATGAAAGCAGTTCCATTATGGTATATGTGTTTTTTTTTCATTTTAAATCATTGTACTAGTGAAACCACAGTGGTTTTTAATGAGGTTTTCGATACCATTGCATTCTGGCTGATGCATATTTTCACTTAAGGCTGAAAAGTTCAGTACTATTCCACTCTTAGTCCATTTCAAGATACTAGTTTGCTTGTATTTTACTGAAAAGTGAAATAAAAGAAAAATCATTAATTAAAATTGACAGGTACCAGTCCACCCACTAACCCTGCAAAGACAAACAGGTACGGACGTATGGATGGATGAAAATGTTTATTTATTTATTGGATTTGTTGCCATGGTATTTATTTGGGTCAAGCCATTTCCTTCTTCATTACAGTTATTTTTTATTTTTTTTTACAATTGTTGTATTTGTAACTACAGTTAATACATTTAAAATGAGTGGGTGAATGAATGAATTTGTGCCAAATACTCCCATTTTAACCAACGGCTCTCTCGTGAATGCACTTTGCAAACACCAACCAACACTTAAACATTCAATCAAAATAGTAATAATTGACAAAGAAACACCTTCTGATTGAAGACTTTTACTTTTTGTTAAGGTAAAGAAAAATTGCCTGGCTGAACAGCTGAGTCAGGAGGAACGCAAAAGACAAGAGGTAGGACTTGTGTTTTATTCTCCATACCACAAAATAATCTCAAATGTTCTTAAAAACTGGGGTAAGATGTCCGTTTGTACCTGTGATTTGTGTCACAACGACAAAATAACCCATTAAAGCAGAACAATTAGAGAGACGCTCTATTAAGCTGTCATTTACCGCAATGAATTATGAGTACGGGAGACACAACTGGTTGAAAGGTCTCCTTGGTTGATATCGTTTGCTTTGACATTCCAGACGTGACCGAAGTCTGTAGGTATGCGAGTCGTGTCGACGACAGAGCCCAGGGGACGCTGTGTGAACCTGGTGCTCGCTGAAACTCTTCTTGTTTATCCCATCAGGTTTCATCTGTGTTGCTTTTCTCTCTCTCTCTTTTTTTTGAAGGCCATCTTCGAAGTGATCTCATCAGAGCACTCCTACCTCCATAGCTTGGAGATTCTCATCCGTATGTTCAAGAACTCATCGGAGCTCAGTGAGGCGATGACCAAGATCGAACACCACCACCTCTTCTCCAACATCTCAGACGTCTGCGAGGCTAGCAAAAAGTACGTTTGACGTTGTTCAGGGAATTGATCGTTTACTTCTTCGGGAAGATGAGAAAATGTTGTCTTTGCTTAAATGAGTATTATTTCCAGAGGTGGGCAGAGTATTCAAAAATTGTACGCAAGTATGAATAGCATTACTCCAAAATGTTTCTGCTGAAGTAAAAAGTAAGAAGTAGCCATCCAAGAAATTACTCAAGTAAGATGGATGAAATACTTTTTTTTTAACAAAAAAGTATTTGGTAAAAAAATCTACTCAAACTCGATCATTTAATACTTAAAAATTACATAATCAGACAGACCAAAAAATAGGGTTACATGTACATTTTGGTATTTTAAGGATGAAAATGGCAATAATTTAAATAAGTAACAAAAAATAACAAAATCAGTCAAAAGATTTTTTTTTTCCAAATCAGTTTCTTTAGAGAATCACAAAATTTTACTCAAGTAAGAGTAGCAATACTTCGTAATAAAATTACTCAAGTAGAAGTAAAAAGTACAGTGTAGTAAAAATACTTTTTCAAAGAAGTTACTCAAGTAGATGTAACTGAGTAAATGAAACTAGTTACCACCCAATTCTGATCATTTCATGCTACAAACACTCTGCTTTAACAACATCGCTTGCTATTTTCTCTTTGCCTTGGGACCAGGCTGTCGGTGACTGACAGAAGACTGAGAACTCAAGCGAGCCGGCTTCCATTTCTTATGACACAAAGTATTGACTGCAATTAGCTGCAAGGAAATATTTGGGTTAAGCTGTCTGTTATGGTTTATTAGCTCATGTGTTCAGACTGGTTTTGAAAAGTTCCTGGCTGAGGTCACCATGAGCTTCCATTTATCTCATAAATGAGTGGAAACACTCATCCAATAGAGGCTACGAAAGCTGAGACCGTGGAAATCTGTGCTCCCTCAGCAGTTGCTTTGCTGAGTTATTTGTTGCGTATATAAAAGGATTCTCAGAGAGTTGCTTGTAGATGTGATCTCTAACTCTTGTGGATTTCAAAGGGGGAATAAAAAACAGTTTCTTTAAAGAAAGAACAAATGAAGATTGGCAAAACCCTTAACTTTCCCATTGGTTAACATTTGCAACTGATCTTTTTACCCAACTGTAAGGACCTCATAACACTAATCTATAAAGCTGTGTAGCTCATGTAGTCCCTTTGAGTCTGAGTGCTAATCTCAACATTTTTGGGGCCAAAAAAAAAAAGAACAACCTTTGTCTTTTCTTCATTAAATTAAGTGCATTCTGATCCATGAACACATTGATTTTTTTGTTGGAGCCACTCATTCAGTGACTCTAATGGACTGTTGTCTTGCAGAGCGAAGACATATAAAGTCATGTCACTGACATAAAAGTGTGAGCTAGGACGATAAAGTTGATATTAAATAAAAGAGGTTCTGACAACGGAGCCTTGTGGAATCCCATGTTGGATTTTTCTTTACTCAGTCTTATAACAAGCAATTGACACACTTCAAGTATATCAGTTAGTATGTTAGTCATTTTTACAAGTTTAGTGTTAAGTGAATATTGTCAGAATGTCATAAAGCTGAACTCTAATGTACACAACCAGCATTTCAACCTTTGGTCACTGGCCTGTGTAAGCACTGGCTGACTTTACGTGACCTTTGAGTTGCCACATAAAATGAAAAGATGGAAACTAGGGGGGGAAAAAAAAGTACATGGTTATGTAAACTCTCGTATTTTGTTCTTTAACACATCAGCTTTTCTCTTAGGGTTTGTAATTAAATTTTGGTCTACAACTCTACCCATGGCACGCTGTCAACATATCCATCTGCTAAAAGGCCATTTTGAGACTGATGGTGCAGACAGACCATCGAATCTTTCTTGCTACATCTTGTCAAGCAGATCTGCAACCCGCTCATCTTAAAAAAAAAGAAAAAAAAGAATTTTTTTTCCCTGCATGAAATCATACGAGTTAAAACTGCCTTGATGAAATTTATTATTGTATTTTTGAATGACTCAGTATTACTTCATCTACTGTGTAGACACGCTGCAACTCATCTCACTTCTGTTCGTCATACATATTTGTGGCCCGCACATGAAAATGTGCATTTGCTCCCTGCAACACCGGTTAAGCAACATCTTTTACTTCGAATTTGAATTTTTGTTTTTCAAATCAAGAGAGCAATATCTGTCTGCAGTCAGGATGCTGTGTTGTCTGTATAATAGGGAGTGTGTATATGTGTGTGTTTGTCTGCCATTCCCCCTCTCCCCTCTTTACATAAACAGGCGGGTTCCTGTTTGTGTATTTTTCCTTTGGTATGGCTTACTTAATAAAAGTTTTACATGAAATCTGACTGTTTAACTGGGTCAGGAGCATTTAATGAGATTCTGGATGTGGTTTAATTTGTGCTCTTTGTCAGTAGTGGTTCTGCAAATGTCTTTGTTCGCGTGCTGATTTAACTCCAGCAATTTATTGTAGCAGTTTGGACTTATTGGTCTCATTCTTTGGAACTTTGATCCTTTTAACGTCCTTAATTTAGGACATGGGGGTCAGAGGGTTAGGACTCATGGCCTTCAAGACATCGTGGAGAGAACAAAATTAGACATTAGCAAAGGGCCACATAGTTACAAGAAGGACTGTTTCTCATATACAATCTGCAATGGGTCTGTTGAGTGAAGGAACTGGTCTTTGCTCATCTGCTTTTCCAGTTGAGCTCAGACATGGTCTAGCAGGTCAAGGGCAGCATCCTGTGTCTGTATCCCCGCTTCCTGTTTGGCACCTAAGCTAGGACGAGCAAAAACGCTCGCTCTCTTGAAGTTGGACAAATGGCGTGTCATTAACCCGGCCATCTGTTGGTGCTTAGGAAGAGGAAACACATCTATGTAATGGTTACTGCTTGGCTTTTATCTATTTTTAGTGTCGGGGAGTTCCACTTCGTGATCTTACTGCAAGTTTTTATAGGTAAGACGTTGACGGCAGGTCGTCTCGGTATCCTGACTTTGCGTCCATTGGTGCGTCACGTCTTTTCCTCCCTTGGGGTCATAACTTGATGTCATTCTATCATGGCAGCTCATGACCTACTAACCTTTAGTTGTTGTTTTTTTTTATCTTTTTACAACCGCGTCTCAGGTTTTTTAAGGAGCTGGAGGACAGACACCAACAGAGCATAGTCATCGATGACATCAGTGACATTGTTTGCAAGCACGCCGAGTCAACCTTCGACCCTTACATCAAGTACTGCTCCAATGAGGTGTACCAGCAGAGAACGCTGCAGAGGCTGGTGTGAGTGACCGACCGAACGAACTCAAAGCAGATGTCTTCCTCAGAGACGTTATCTCTTTCTCCCCTTCTCCTCTGACTCTGCCTTCTTACTTTCAGCGGTGCCAAGAATTCTGCTTTCAAGGAGGTACTGAACAGGTTGGAGGGCCACCCAGACTGCAGGAACCTCCCCATGATCTCCTTCCTCATCCTGCCCATGCAGAGGATCACTCGCCTGCCTCTGCTCTTGGACGTGAGTGAACCGAAGGCGCACAGTAGCTCAGGCCTGAGGAATTACAAGACGTTTCTTGAGCGTTACGCAACGCTTTGTTTATTTGACTGCGTGCGGGGCGCGTTCTAACCGCGGAGGTGTTTCCGTGACCTCGCGTCATTCTTTAATGATCCCCAGTGATTCATTTTCATTCCTTCGTTTGTTTCTTATTGGAACTGAGTATTTGAGTTCCCTGTGTCTCCCTTTTATCTTTTTTTTCTCATCATAATTTGATTTTCCTCTTTTTTTTTCCTTTTCCTTTTTTTTTTAAGTGGCTCCCAAAGGGGTTTTGAGGTTTTATGCTTGTACTATGAGATAATTTTGGCTCCTGAGAAAGTTTTATTTTTGTTTATTTACTCCCACAGTGCTAGAATTCAGTCCCTGCTGATGCAGTGTAATGAACACCCAGTGATGTGATAGACTTCTCTACAGATTTCTTCTGTTTTCTGTTGTGTGACACTTTAATATTTCAGATCAGCAAACTTTTTTTTTCCCCCAAGCAAAGATAACTGTAATAAATACACAATGGAGTTAGCAAACAGTTCCATTTCCTAGGGAAATGATCTGTCCAACTCGACCTGGCCTTGTGCGAAAACTCAGGAATCAAGTCAAATCGGTCACTTTATTAATTCGATTTATTAATTCCGAACCATTAATGGGTGTTTGTGTATGAACTGACTGTTTGAGGAGAAGCCACAGCTTCTCAGTTTGATTTAAGGCTGGACTTTGACTTGGCCACTCTGCTCTTTTAGCCATTTCTGAGTTGGACTTGCTGATGTCGCTGATGTTTGGACTGTTTTCCTTCTGATAGTCAACCATCCTCTTTCAGAACTTTCTTGCAAAGTGAAGCTAACCTATCTGACTGCGGCACATCATTCAGCTTTTGAACCAACCCCCAAACCATCTCTCTGCCACCACCGTGTTTGACTTCTGCCACATACCACCATTTAGGATTTCCTTCCTCTGAAATGTTGTGTCAGTTTCACACCGGATGTAACAGAGTGTAGTTTCTCTTGGGACCTCTTGGATGACTTGTCGATGGTCTTACAGGTTCGTGGGAGTCATTTTTGTAGGCCAACCTGCTCCAAAGTTCACGACTGGTTGATGTTCCCTTCATTTGTGGATAATTCTCACCGAGAGGCGTTGGAGTCTCAAAGCTTTAGCGTGCTCACACACCAGAACTGTCTGACCCGCTTTCAACAAACAGGAGTTTGCATGCTCACTTAGTCTGCTTTATTTGAGTCGGTGTGAAAGCACAGGCTATGTAACCCTCCCTAGACTGGAATTATATCAAAGCCTTTCCCTATTTGTTCTGAAATTCTTTAGAGTTTTTGCACTTTTGTAAACTTTTAGCCTACTTCATCATGTCAAATAGGTTCTTGTTGAGTGATTTCTTGATTTTGCACGTCTTCTAATAACCAATTCCAGAAAAATATTTTTAATCACAGTTAAGTCTTCATTCAACATGAGTGGATGATTACTTATTGCTTTAAATAGATTCAGGCTGGTTAGTGTCACTTTTTCCCCTTTGATAAAGAAAGTCATAACTTAAACCCTGTTTTGTATTTACTTACTTCTGTATTTACTGAGGTTATGTGTGATATCAAAATTAATTTGAGGAACACAGAAAAGCAAAAAACAGAAAACTCTTTCAGGAGTCTCTTTTTATTGCTCTGCAGGAGCGTAGTGGAGCGAGTGGACTACCGTCCACGACTGTTTTGTTTTTAATGTGAAACTTGTGTGTGTGCATGTGTGTTTTGCAGACCATCTGTCAGAAGACGTCAAAAGACTCGGCACGCTATGAAACATGCAAGAAAGCCTTGCAAGCCGTGAGCAAGGTTGGTGCTTTTTTTTTTTTTTTGTTGATGTTTTTTTTAAACCTTTTAATATCTGGATAGCATTGCAAAATAGCGAAATGAAATATATTTACGCCTTCTGGTGGTCTGTTTATCTTTTCATTTTTGTTTTTGATAGTTCTACATCTTATTCCCACTGGAGTTTAGCTGTCTGCTTTACCAGAATCAAACAAAGACATGTGTATTTTTTCTGTACCTCTCTGCTTAGTAGATGGAATCTATAATAAAATATTGTTGTCTCCACTGACGGTAAATTAAACTAAACCTTGCATTGCTAATTGTCATTAGCAATGCAATAATCTGTTTTCTTTTTATTTCTTTTGCCAATGTTGTGCTGTAGCACAACAACACAGTGTTATAATCGGGATTTGGAAAAGTCTGGTTTGGCAGTGCCTTATGATTATGGAAATGTCAAGAATTAATAATGTTAATGGATCACCGCTAGACTGTAACGGAAAAATAGATTGGTTCCTGCGGCTGTTGGTCTGGAAATAGATGTACAACATCCTGAAATAATTGTAAAAAAAAAAAAAAAAAAAATGTCAAAGAGCAGTATCAGATTCTATGTCATGATGAACTTGAGTAAAAAGATCCTAATTCACAAATTGAGAAGCTTTTATTTAAAACAGCTAGGAAAGCAACTTATATTACTGCAAGAATAAGTTATCACTGGTGTAATATGTACGTGTACTTCGCTGCAATTTTGATGTAAACTGAAGTAAACACATAAAATACACACAATTGTTGTCGTGATGGTTTTTAAGTAAAAATGCATAGCCTTAAAAACAATGAATTGTGCGTTTTGAGTTTTCACACAGTCATTTCAGTTAGTTAAAAGAGTAGTAGCCTCTTTCAGCCAGCTAACTGGCAGTGGACAGGAAAAACAGTAGGAGAGGCAGAGCAGCATTGCTCTGTTCTCCAGTTAAAACCTTTCTGCGTCTTATCGAATGTACCTGAAAACATTTGTTTTTCGGTCATTATCCAGTGATTTTTTTTTTTTCCGTTTATCTGTGTGAGCAGGTGGTACGGAAATGTAACGAAGGCGCCCGCACAATGGAGAGAACAGAGATGATGTACACAATCAGCACTCAGCTGGAGTTCAAGATTAAGGTAACAATTTCCCTTTAGAGTGAACGAGTAAATTAAATAAAACCAACCTGCAAGTGGTAATATTTTGTTTTCAAACCGACTGTGTTTTGTGTATTATTAACTGAGACGACGCCGAATAAGATTCAAATCTCACCCTGTGATATTTTTACGTCTTACTTTGTATCCAGTTTAATTACTTTTCTTACAGGAGAAGAGGCAAACGAAATGTAAAACTTAAATTTGTTTGTCGTTAACCGTTTCAAAAATACAACTGTATTTTGCTGATATCAATATGAAGGTCATTCGCTTTTTTTTTCCCTTCTTTTTTAATGTGCCGCTTTTTCTGTGGTCAGCCAGATTTTCATCACCAGCGCTGCTCCTGACTAACCAGACAAAACAATGTGAACAAATCAGAGCAGGTTTCCACTTTACGCCATGTGCAACATGTCTGTCATCACAGCCTATGGACAATGTTCTTTCAAAGGCAGCATTTTTCGTTTTCATGTTTTACGAACATGACGGCATACTTTACATGACCTGTTTACTTGAGCGTATGTTTTTTTAATTTACTTGGACAATCATATGTTTGGTTGTTCTGCGTCTCCCCTCCTGCTGTTGCACATCTTTCTTTCTTTTTTTTTTTTACTGAGTAACAAATACGAGATTATTCTCTCTGTCTTATTGGACTTTAAAAGATGTAGCGCTGAACTAGTGTGTGTTGAACCGACAACCAATTTGGCTCATATTTACTTGCTAAATGCTGCTCATCCTCTTCCCTGCCTTTCAACAGCTGGTCTAAAACGGCAATTTATGTCCGGGGCAAAACGAGTGCCGCAATGCAGCTGCACGCACACATGTAGCCGTAGCAACGTAAAGCATGCACACAGCACTGTCGTCCATTTGGCACAGGTCTTCACACTCACTAAACACACAAGGCTTGGCAGGCTCATGTGTGTCTAACCAGTGTGGGAAAAAAAGGCTGTTGGAGCATTTGGGATTCACAGATGCCTCTTGTGTCGACAACTGATCCACCTGCGGTCCTCCAGCTGAGGGACGTTACAACGTTCATAATTGAATGCAGTTTTATTAAATTTGTTGTTTTGATCTGTTTTTTAAATTTTTTTTTATTTTTGTTCTTCCAGCCTTTCCCGCTGGTCTCATCCTCCAGGTGGATGGTAAAAAGAGGCGAGCTGACTGCATTCGTGGAAGACAGCGGCATCTTCACGAAGCGGAAATCCCGACACCAAGTCTACTTCTTCCTCTTCAACGACGTTCTGATCGTCACCAAGAAGAAAGGGTGAGCTGGCCAAGGCGGACGATGTCGGGCTCTGCTCGTAATTCACCTGCTGCGGCGACAGAGAGTGTTTTCCCAGGAGCCTTTTGGCTTTCAGGGCTTGCGGCTAAGAATCCCGAAGGCGAGGCTGGCGGCTTCGCAGCGGAGTCGGTTCGGTCGTCGTGTTTGAACTCGTTCAGGGAAAATCCCTTTAGAAAAAAATAAAAAATTATCCAAACTGAAGGATGTAGACGAAGTTTGAAAAGAACACAAAATCTTATTGAGTTTTTTTTTTTTTCCTTCTTTTTTTTTTGTCCGGCTACTAGTGCAAATATTTTAGTACAATTAAAATAACATTTATAAATAACTTTTTATTAAGATATAGAAGCTTGTTTTAAGTCAGGAATTCCTTAATATTGATTTCATTGCTGATTTCTTTACTTAAAACATAAGTGATAATATCTAATAGTACATTTACGTCTTTATAAATATTAAAGAATTATTGACTTAAAGGAAGCGATTATATCTTGCTGAACTTGTAGGTTAGTTTTGTCTTTTTCTAAGTATACTTGCACTGGAAACCAGACAAAAAATATTTATTTGGTGTGTTTTTGCAGATGGATTATTTTTCATAGCTCAGAAGCAATACCATTAATACGAATCCGTCGTTTCAGGTTTATAAAAACCTTCTGATAAATTAAGCTTGTATTTTTGTTGGATAAAGTGACGCTTAAATGTTTGAAATAGGAAAATATATAATTTTTTTTTTTTTTTACAAAATTCTTTCTAAAAGGGTATATAGTAATTAAAAACATTCTCCCACGGTTGGACTTCTAAACATTTTCAGTGTGACAATATCTGCTCTGTGCAAGATTTAAAAGCAAAGGCATGATTTTATTGTGTTTTGCAAAACTCTAAGGTTGCCAAGCAACATGGAAGGTGCTTCAGGTTCAGCGTCAGCACTTTCGGTATCTCGAAGTTGGTGCTTGTATAACTTGGCTGGAGACCTGGCCTGCCCAGATTATTTTTGAGATAAGAGACCAAGATTGTAAAAGGAGCCGCCTCCCCGACGGTTGTCTCATGTAATGGAAAAATCTGAAGGTAGAGGTGTCTTATCGCACAGAACTCAAGCGTCCAGGGTTTATTAGAGGCCTCTCAATGGGAGAAAAGAAGCGGCTTTAGTCCAAACCGGCTAAATGTGAACACTTCCGTTCTGTGACTTAATCTGTTGCTCACGTGTCTCGGAGAACTCCTGCTACTGCAAAAAGCCCAACGTTATTCAGACTCCTGGTAGATTTGGATTAGAAGTAAACCTTTTGATTTTAGCTAAGTGATACAAATTTTTTAGAGTGGTTCAGTCCCAACTTAAATAAAAGAATAGCTGAAACATGTCAAAAAAAATTGCTTTAGATCTACTTCAGCAGCCGTAAATGCTTTTCCATTAATTGTTAAGAAGAGTAGAAATCCTTCCGGATTAACTCTGAAGTCTTTCCATTGTCATCTGTTCTTTCGAGTACGTAATTATGTCTATTTTTAGGCAACAGCAGAAATAAACATTCAAAAATATGCAGAGAACGTCCGTAAAACTGTGTGTTTTTCATCTGCGTGCGGTTTCAATCGCATGCTTGTAAAATTTTTCCGAAATATCCTGTCCTCTCTTGTCATGTGTCTGGATTCGATTGCCATGCTTTTCGCAGACTGAGAGTTCCCAAGAATCATAAAAAAAACAACACTAAAGCACATTCCTCCTTGTGTTTTTCTGAGAATTTGATCTGGAACAGCAGACTCCGGCAGTGAAGAGCGTCAGGGACTGTGTGTTTGGAAAAGGAGATTTGGTAAAGGGAGTGCTTTGGAATCAGCGTGTGTGTGTGCGTGAATGGGAGAAGCTGTTATAATATTGGTTTGTACCGTTTGGAGAGCCGCGGCCGCGCCGTGGCACGCCACTCCGCCGCACTCCAGCTGCGGCGCTGAAAGCAGAAACGCGCCGGAGGTTCACGAGGTCAGCCGGATGGCGGCAGGTCACACACCTTCTGCGACACAACGAAACAACAACTGTCCCGTTGGTTCTGACCTGGAGTGCGGTCCATCGCGCGGCTAAATCCGACGTTGCCTCGAAAACCTTTCTGCTTCTACTTGTCCCGTTTGTATTTCTCAAAATGCTAACGCTCGGAAGGCGTAGCAGGGTCAGAACCGTGACACTTAAACATTAGAGGACAACAACCTTTGACCTTAGAAGGTTTTCAGGATGTTAGATAATGATGCTAGTAACAGAAGTGATGTTGTATGTGCTGGTTATCCTGTACTTTATTCTGCTAATGTAGCAAGAGCTGTGTTAGTGTCACCCGCATTTTATGTGTTTAAAAGCTAAACCTTTGCTCAGCTCTTGCTTTTAATCTTTTTTTTTTTTTTAAATACTCAGTGGAAAGTAATGACTAACTTCTTGTAAGCAGATTTTGATTTAAAACTGGAGTCTGGAAATCACATCTCTTGTCAAGACATTATATCACACTCTCTAAAAGCGATGATCAGGAAAGCCTGCGCAGCTCAGCGGCGGCCTGCTAACATTTGGTTTCCATAGCGATGGTTCCAGATCTGATTTTTAGATAAAGAGTGGCGGACCAGAATAACATGGACCAAGCAGATTAGATTCTTTCAGCTTTTCTAACAACTTACCTAGAGAAATACAGTTTTAGGCCAGCCCCTGGCATCTTTTAAGAGCAAAGTGCAATGCTACAAAACACCCGCACCTTTTAAAGATAAAAACCTGATAACCATTAAACAAAGTGAACTTAAAATGCGATAAGACAATGTAACATAAAAACAACTAATGTAGAACTTAGATACCCAGAAACAATTATAACACACAGCGACTTACTGACAAGTTATAGTTTGAAAAATTTATTTATTTATTTTTTTACTATTTAATCACAGTTTAGCAGTCAGACATGTTTCATATGAATTCGAAGATATGAAATCAAAATTTAAATAGGATTTTCTGAAGATGAATGTTTTCACTGACATTCATCTTCAGCATGTGTTGTTGTTGTTTTTCTTCTTGGTTATTTTGATTATTTGTTCCGCAAATCATAAAAAGTTCCCAGAGGCCCCAAAATGTCACACATTATTAACAGAAAGATCAACTCCGTCTTCACACCAGAAAGCTGACGGATGCTGATTCTTTAAAATCTATCACTGTTAAACATGCAACCGTTTTAAACTCATGTGACCGAAACAACCAGTGTGACATGCTGAGCAAGTCCACCCTGGTAATCTGTCTTTACTCCTGAACATTCAGTGGAGATGGAAACCGCCCTGGACACCATCAGTGCTTTTCTCTTTCTCTCCCTCTGCCACATTCACACCAGTAAACATAAAGCTCTTCGGTGAGCATGTACTCATTTGTCGGCATGTCTGAGCCGGAGTCTCATCCGCCCTAGAGACTGTGCGACTCCACGGTTTGTTTGCCAGAGAGCAAAGTGTAAATCAGGAAACCAGAAGCTGGCACGGTATGCGGAAACATTTGGTTGATGTCTGAGCTCCCTTAATCCAGAGCAGTGTGTTTGTTTGGTTAAACCTTACAGTAGTTTTCATCCTATATCATTTTCGGTGTTTATAATCCTCCGCACTCATGTCAAAATGTGATTGCAGCTGTCTTCCACTTCCCCTTTAGCTGCTACGTAGCAATTGCTGGGCATGATACCTGCTCCCCCGATCACTCATGAAGACTCATCGTACGTACGTAACGTTCCCCACCCATCCTGTTCATGTCACAAGAATGGCATTCCTGGAATTTTACTAGTAGATTTGTCCTCAGGGAGGCAAAAAAAAATCCTAAAATCTGATGAGGAAGACCAGGAAGAGATACATTTCCAACTCTACTGCTTGAGCCGTGTTGTACTGATTGATGATCGGGTGCTTATAAAGTAATAATAAAAGAAACTTCCATGTTTTAGGGGTTCGTGGTTAAACATGAAGTAGGAGGCAATTTTCAGAAGCTGCTTAAAAGGAAGCAACGCGTTCGTTGTTAATGCTACAACAGGCCGCTAATCACGCTAACATTGGGAGATGCTACATATAGCCTAAAAAGTCAAATCGTTTTGTCTGTTTCAAATGAGTAAAACACAGTTCTGATGAGAATTTTCTCACACAATGTAATCATTACAACTAATAATTTTGACTGCTGTTTTATTGAGGCACAAATGAACAGTGAATCAATCCATCAATGATTGGCACATCTCTACTTCGTTGGGTTTGCAGTAGATAAAGATTCCATTCATTGTCGATTTTAGTTTTCATTAAATCAGCTTTAAAACTCAAAACTAACTTTGTGTAAATATAATCAAAGCGTCCATTTACTCATGTCTAAATGTCAGATTTAGTTTTTAGGAGTCACAGCTAAATTGCTTACAGTCAAAAAGAGCAAAACGGAGTGTAAATACCTGCAATGTCCAAGCAGCGTCCACAGCTAACCGTCCACGTGTAGCGGTTAGCTGTGTGTGGCGTAGCGTATTAAAACTCTGCCCTAACCCTACTCTTTGTTTGAACCGTACTCAAAAATGGGAAACTATGGCTTCATTACCAACATGTGCGTCTGTTTTTCTGTGTTTTTAAAATGAATCTTTGACACTTGTAGCACTCAAACTAGTTCTCAGGTGTTTCAGTTGGTAAAATGGGATTTGGAGATTCTCATGCCACGTCTTCACCTGACTTCTGCTTCAGAAGCCTTTCTGCTGATATTTCCTGACTTGCATGAAATCATAAAGTCTGCACGCAGCTGAAGGACAGACTGTGTGTGTGGTTGATTAGCTGTCTGCACCTTCTGTACTTTGAGAGTGAGCTTTCCAAACATAAAACTGTGGTTCAAGGAAATCATCACTTAAAAAGTTAACAGTTCTTTTTGATCACGGAGCCTGCAGACATGGCTTTATTTGGTATTTTGCTCCTGCTTGTCTCTGGATCATGGACGCATTTCAGCCTTGGCTTGTTTAAAGCAAATGATTTTTACTCTTGTGTTTAAGAACGCGTTCCAACAGATTCAGATTCAAGGTCGCAAATCTCACCCAGGTAGCATCATCCTCTCTGAATGTGACCAAACTCTAAGCAACGATAAATGTTAGCTAAACGTATCCATGCAAGGCTGCAAAGTACAATGTTAGCCAAAGGATATTTAGTTTCGTTTTAAAACACTGGGCCATCTGACAAAAATGACTAAATTAATCAGTTTGCAGGCCTTGGTCTATAGGTGCTCGTTCATAATAAGAATATCGTTTTTCAACTGGATTGTGGAATTGAAATTGGACTCAATTCCAATAAAATGTCGTTTTGACATTTTTATTTTGAGACCTGTATTTGTTGCTCTGCTTAGTAATAACGTAATGATACAAATACTTCTGTCTTAGTGAATTTAACAGTCAAATGAAGCTACTCCATAATTTTTTCTACTTCCAGGAAGGAAAGAATTTCCCTTCCTGTTGTTCCTTGTCTACTACCATTACAAATAACATACCTGGCGAAATGCAAATTTCAGTATACAGTGGCTGGCCTTTTTCCCCCTCAAGATTTGTTTTTTTTTTTTTGTCGTAGCAGATAAAATGGCAATAAAATATATTAAAGTTTGTGGCTGTAATGCAAAAAAAAAAGATTTGTTGCATTGCAGACGTTTTCAGGGCACTGTAGCTTCACTTTTGTTTAGTATGGAAGAACAGAAGTGCGTGGCTGACTTCTTCACCTGTAGACAGATTCACTATCTTAATTAAAAAAAAAAGATCAAGCATTTTTTTTCTTTGTACCTTTTTTTTTTCTCCACCAGTGAGGACAGCCACACGGTCATAGACTACGCCCTGCGGGATCAGATCCAAGTGGGCAGCAGTCAGTCCGAGGATGTTCACCTCTCCCCGGCCAAAAGTCCCACGAGCATGCTGAGCTCCAGGCAGGTCGGCGCAAACCATCTCTTCCGGCTGTGTTTCCGTAGCAACCACTCCAGCGAAAAGGTGTCGATGATCCTCGGAACGGAGTTGGAGTGAGTGCCTTGCTTTGTTGTTTTTTTTTTCTCTTGTTTTTTTTTTTTTTTTTTTAATTAAGCCATCTTCCCCGTTCAAATTTCACGTGAGCATTTACAACCCTTAGCCGTAAGCGGAAGTGAATAATTTTTTTGCCCGTGGCGTAATGTCACTCTTGCGTGTTTGTACTTGTTGAAGGCTCGTCGTACGGTCTTGGGCAATCGGTACAGACAGCAGAGGGGAATCTGAGATCTTTTAATATTCTGACTGAATTTCTGTGTGGAAAGAGCGCAGGTCAGGTTTTTAGCTCCGTTATGCGCTGCTGTGTGTACCTTTTAACTCACAGACGGACAGAATTCCCTCGTGGTTTTAGCTACATTAAAAGTAACAAGAGTCGATTTCTGAATCTGCTCTGAAAACAAACACAAAGATGGAAGTGAAATTTGTTGTCGTTCTATACAACCCCCCCCCCCCCCCCCCACCAACAAAAAAAAAAAAAAAAAAAAAAACAAAAATCTTTATATAAATATAAAAAAAAATAAAAAAAAAGAAAAAAAAAAAAAAAAGAACACA